>PVJC01015377.1:0-35151 GCA_004026665.1 Murina feae
AACAACATGCAGGGGAGGGCAAGAGTCTGAGAGATCAACATAGAGGGGGTGCCTGCTCCAAGCCTCCACGGTGTGCCTGGGGCAGGCCCCCGGCAGGTAGACACACACAGGAGGACTGCTCCGAGCCTCAGATGCAGCTGGGGGCAGGTCCCCAGTGGCGACACACACACACACACACACACACACACACACACACACAAAAGGCGCCTGGCAGACTGGGGCCATCATAGGACATCCACTGAGGCGTCCCAGACTGTGAGAGGGCACAGGCCGGGCTGAGGGACTCCCTGCACCCCGAGTGCACAAATTTTTGTGCACCAGGCCCCTAGTATTCTAATAAAAGAGTAATATGGAAATCAACCGTCTCTCTGAGACACCTAAGCCATGCCCACCAGCCAATCAGAGTGGCTGTATGCAAATTAACCCAGCCAAGATGGAGGCTGGCAGCCACGGAGCGAGCAGTGGCGGGGGCGGGGCGGGGGCGGGGCCGACATCTCCCGAGGGGTCCCATACTGGGAGAGGGCACAGGCCAGGCTGAAGGAACACCCCCCCCCGCGCCCGCCCCTGAGTGCACAAATATTTGTGCACCGGACCCCTAGTGTGTGTGTTTGTGTGTGTGTGTGTACATATATATATTTTAAAGAAAGCAAGTAAAAAGGTGGAATAGATATGCAGTGATGGCATTTTCCAAAGAGATATCTGATGACCTCTCCAAAACCTGTCTAATCATTAAAATTTCCTGTCCCTGGGGAGCAGGGAGAGGAGAAGGTGTTAAAATGCACATTCCCAGGCTTTGCATAAGACTCACTCAATCAGAATCTCTAGATTAAAACCTAGGAATTAGAAGTTTTAAGAGCTTTCCTGGATAATTCTTAAGTAAGCAAGAATCACAGACCTAGTCCAGCCTTATGCTTATATACACAGGAGTTTATGATAAAGGTGTGGTAGGCAGTTAGACAGATATAAGCAGAGCAAGGATGAAGGGCCAGGATCGAAGGCCACCAGGGCAGAAAGCCCCAGATGCCTAGCAATGGGAAAACCCCAGAAAACAAGGACCTCACCCCCAGGGTAACCTTTCCTCCCCTAGCATATCTGATCATGCAGTTCAGACCCTCCCCTGGCATGTTGCTCATTATGTGGGTGAGACCCCCTTAGAGGGGAATAAACAAGAGGGCTGAAGAGTGGTCCTTAAGCATGAAGCCCCCAGGACAATGTGATTCTAACCCACATCAAATACATCTAGGCCTCAGTTGTGTTTCCCGTTCCAGGCCCAGAAAACCAACAAACCAGACAGGCGACACCATGGCCAACCTCAGGTCCAGCTGCACTGAATAATGACCCCCTGTCCTGGTTCTGACCCATCAGTGGAGACCATGACCCTGAAAAGACACACCTGGAAAACTGATGACTATTCTATTGGCATCCTCCCATGAGACCTCAGATAAACACCCTCAAGACGGAGGACTCAGTGTGGCTCTCTCCATGGAGTACTTCTGATCCTTTCCCTACCCCTTTTCCACAGGCACCGTTTCCTCGCATCTCTTTCTTCTAAGCTCCAGGGCCCTTTTTTGCATCTGTAACTTGTTTCCTGCGCCCATTTCTTCTACCTCTGTGACTTTCTATTTTTTGTTTGTTTTAATTTGTCTTTATTGTTTAAAGTATTACAGACGTTCCCTTTTCCCCCTATTGGCCCCCTCCACCTGGCTCCCGTCCTCTCCCGAGACTTTTGATGCACTATTGTCTGTGTCTACCCATATATATGAAAGCTTAAGTGACCAAACTACCAAACAACCGGTCGACCGGTTGCTATGACACGCACTGACCATGAGGGGCAGACACTCAATGCAGGAGCTGCTCCCTGGTGGTCAGTGTGCTCCCACGGCCAACCCCCTGCAGCCAGCCAACCTTTTGCGGCCCCTCACCCCAGCCAACCTTCCGTGGCCCTGATCAGCCCTGATTGCCAGCCAGGACCAGGGACCCCACCCGTGCACGAATTCGTGTACTGGCCTCTATTATGTATATAAGTTCTTTGGTTAATTACTTCCTTCCCTGTCCCCCACCACTGTGACTTTCTAAACAAATTTTTTTTATAGGTTGAACCTTGGCTCTGAGTTCTTTCTTAGTCAGAACTCAAGTACCTAATTTGCTGAACCAAGATCTGGTCTGACTCCACTGGTCTAACACCTGGTGCCAGTTTTGCTGCCAACAGATGTATAGATTAAATCATATAAAGAATGTTAACATTTTCTCCTCAAACGCTCAAAATTATTTTAATATCAATGGATGGTATGGTATAGGCTCTATTCATAGTCACTACTTAATAAATACTTATCAACAGAGTACTCAACAAATATTTTTTACTGAATTAATTCTAATTTAAATAGTTTATTTAGAAAATAAAGCCAAATAAGCAGTGTTAACCTGGTAACTGAATTTAAAAATAGACCTTACTATGCAATCATTCCATTCTGTTTATCTAGCAAAGGCTGGTAAAGTTCATATAAGCAGGAATTTCTGCTTCCCCCAGAGTACGTCAAGGATAATACATTCAATAACATCCACTCAATTATGAGTGAAGTGACTATGAACCTGGCAACATGCTTAGTTGGTTTCATGTGGGGTTATAAAATACATATTTCAAAACTGATTTGTGTAGTGTGGCAAGTCTCTTAAGCAATATGCTAATGTACTTATTTCTGAATAAAGCCAAAATGCTAAAAACATCTGACATTCTTATATTTTGGGATCAGTCCTCTAGCTTTAAAATTTTCTCAGAACTGTCTTACTGGCAGTTTTTCTGGGCTTTTACATTCTGATAGTAGAGCTGAAATTAGCACATATAATTGAGTAATTCTAAGCATACCCATAGACACGTTTTTCTGATGTCTAAAGCTGGGGGGGAGGGGGAGTGCGGGGAATGTTAATTCTCAAAAATCAATCGGAGCATCCACTGCTTCACTGTCATCTGCCAGAGAAGGACCAGTGTTTTATAAAGATGCTGCTGCCACTGCAAACATCAACCAGCACCTATCAGGTTCCAACCCCTGTGCTTGGCTCATGCTGGGGATTAACTCCAAACAAGACAGGTCTAGTCGACCACTGCTTCCGTGTACCTGGTACACACACATTTTAGATTTTTCTTTTAAACTTGGCTATAAAATGGCACTTGATAATATTTGGGGAAAGCCTTTGGCAGAAGGGAAGCAGTAGCTACAAGACAGGGCCCGGCTGGGTGCTGATGTCGGACTGTAATATCCCAAAATGACACATTAACTAATGTTCCTGCCTACACACTCTCTGTTTAGGCCAGTGTTCTCCAAAAAGGGTGACTGCCCCCAGAGGACAACGGGCAGTGTCTGGAGACATCTCTGATGGTCACAGGGAAGGGAAGCGGGTTGCTACTGGCATCCAGTAGACAGAGACCAAGAATGCTGCTAATACCTACCAAGCATAGGACAGCCCTACAGCAGAGGACTCCTGGCCCAACTGTCAACAGTGCAGAGGCTGAGAAGCAGGCTCAGGAGCACTGAGTGCCCGGGACATCTGGTCCATGGAGGCTTGGGATGCAGGGGGCTGGAGGGGCTACTTCTATCGCCCTCCGCCCTCGGCCACAGCCCACAGATACTACACACACAAAAGCATTTGTAACATGTGCACATCCACTTAGCAGGTACACTCAGTTACCAGTGCCTCAAAGCACCACCCACTGTGTTCTCCGGTAAAGACACATTATGAAGGAGGCTCCAGTCTGGCCAGCTTTGCTCAGTGAATACAGCATCAGCCCTGAAGGGTCTCAGGTTTGATCTGGGTCAAGGGCGAGTACTTCCTTTGCAGGCTCAATCCCCGGCCCGTCAGGGTGTGTGTGGGAGGCAGCCAATCGATGTATCTCTCTCACATTGATGTTTCTCTCTCTCCCTGTCTCTCCCTCTTCCTTCCACTCTCTCTAAAAATCAATAGAAAAGTGTCCTTGGGTGAGAATTAACAACAAAAAAAAAGAATGAGGCTCCAGCCTTGGCCAGCATGGTTCACTGGTTACAGCATCGAGCACCAAAGGGTCTTGAGTTCAATTCTGGATCAAAGGCACATACCTGGGTTTCAGGTTCCATTCCAGCCCGGTCAAGGCATTTGAAGGAGACAACCCATCAATGTCTCTCTCTCTCACATCGATGTTTCTCTCTCTCTCTCTCTCCCCCCCCTTCTCCCTCCCTTCCTCCCCGGCCCCTCCCCCCATCTCCTTCCACTCTCTCTAAAAATCAATGGGGAAATATCCTCTGGTGAGGATTAACAAAAACAGCAAAAAGAATGAGGCTCAGTGTAGTCCCCACCCTCCATCCCAAGCCATCTGCCATGTGGTTACAGATACAGAAAGACAACAGGAAATAAGATAAGGTGATGTTGTTCAGAAACAGTTTATTCCACTTCAGTGGAGCAAGTTCTTCCTTAACTATAAAACATTCAAATTATTTTAGTCTGTTTGATTCCACCATCCTGCCTGACCAAAACCAAAAAAACCACAGCACTTTCACCTCAAACCTCCAATGCTATAAACTAAAAAACACAGTATGGCTGTCTAATGCTTACAACCAGGCTGTACTTCTCATTAACGCAGGGAGAGGAGTGCCCTGGAGACCAGCAGAAACCCTACATGGGAAGCCTGGCCCCCACCTCCGGAGCTGGAGTCAGCAGCCAGAATCCCCGGGAGAATCATTCCCAGCCTCACCACCCTCTGCTGTGGAACAGAGCCTGTGTGTGCAGAACACTGAGGCCCATCAGGCATAGAAGGGGGGCTCGGAGCCCTGCAGCGCAGCCCTGAGTCACACGGACCTATGCCTGCCCCCAAACTGTGCCATCTGTTGCCACTTCCCCAAAGGGCCTTCTTCCTGCTCCTCCTCAGGACACCACGCCCTTATCTTGGAGGGGCAGGGTGGCTGCTTGTCAAGCCCTAGCATGTGGGCATTTTGGCAAGTCAGAGTGGTCTGGTGCTGAGTTCTTCAAACTGGAAAGGCACCAAGACCATGTGATTTCTGACTTAAGTAAACGAATTCATGGAAAGTGAGCACTGATTTTGTGCCAGGAATATTACTAAGCTCCTTACTCAATAGTCCCCATTCTTCAATTCTCACAGCTGCCTAGATGGCAAGCGATCTCAGCTCTCTCAGCTCACCAAGGGAAAGTGAGCTCTCCAAGGTCACACACCTAGGAAGCAGCTGACTCGGGACTACAACCCAACTGGCTGACTCTAAGACCATTCAACCTGCCAGTCATGGCTGGCAACCCCGTGCCCATGAAGATGAGGATCCTCACTAGCTTGTGGAATTCAGGTGGTTCACCCCCCAATGGTGTAGACCTATGAACTCTTAACCCGAGACCCTGGGGTACAGCTGTCATTGCCACACCATTAATTAATGTTCCCAACATAAGCCATTTTCCAAGTAAGCATCCTTATTGGCATTTTGTGTCTCCTGAGTTTCCAAAAAAGATATTTAAGATTTCACTACACAGTAGCTGGTATGTAAAGCTGCCTCAGTTTGGTGAGACTTTAGGAAAATCACGGAAGAAAATTTATTTTGAATCTGTCTGGCTCCAAATTACTTTAGTGAGGCTACAAACACAGACCACTTTGAAAGAAATGTGTTAAAAGAACTAAAGCCAAAACTTAAGCAAACCTTCAAGCCAGCCTAACCCACGTAATTCTTCTCTAACCCACATAATTTTCTCTCTTCCCTTTTGGCACAGTGACTGAATTTACCCTGAGACTCAAAGTGCTGAAAGACGAGGAAGCTCTTTGGAGGCATGTCATACAGAACCTGTCAGTGTTCCCACATCTCTACCTCTGAAGCTCAGGCTCCCAACTCAGCTGCATTCTAGAATCACTGAGAGAACTTAAACAATTTTTTAATGTTTTTATTTTATTTCATTGCTATATATAGATTTTTTTTTTTTTTTTTTTCAGAGAGGAAGGGAGAGGGAGAGAGAGATAGAAACATTCATGATGAAAGAGAATCATGGATCGGCTGCCTCTTGCACACCCCCTACTGGGGATCAAGCCTGCAACCTGGGCATGTGCCCTTGACTGGAATCGAACCCAGGACCCTTCAATTCCACAGGCTGATGCTCTATCCACTGAGCCAAGCCCTCTAGGGCTTATTGCTTTTTAGAGAGAGAGGAAGAGGGAGAGAGAAAGTGGGGGGGAGGGGGGAGACAGAGAGACAGAGAGAGAAAGAGAGAAACATCGCTGTGAGAAACATCAACTGGTTGCCTCCAGGTATGTGCCCTAACCGGGAATTAAACCACAACCTTTCGTGTACCGGACAATGCTCCAACCCACTGAGCTACCCGGCCAGGACACCTAGAGAATTTTTTAAAAAGCTACCTACGTATACCCTACTATCCGAGATTCTGATTTAACTTGCCTGGGCTGAGGCACAGGCATTAGTAAGTCTTAAAACTTCCCAAGGTGAGTCTACCGTGCTGCCAGGGGTGAGAATCATGGTTCTAAAACCTCTTAAATAGGAAGCAGCTTCACACTACAAAAATAAAAACCTTCTCAAGAGAGGAAGGAAACAAATGAACCAGCATCCACCAAACCCACCAAACTTCAGGTTCCTGCAGCCCCTACCTCCGGCTCTCATGAGCACTCCGCTCTCCTGTCTTATTGGCACAGTGGGTACCTACCCCAAGCCCTCAAGGGCCCTGTAGTGGTGGCTTCAACAGACACCACTCACCATCTGTCAGTGGCCCTGTAGGTGAGCCCAGAGGAGCCGTTACCCTCATTTACAGCTGGGGACATGCGTCTGTGAGAGCACAGGTGCCTTGATGAGAGAGTGCCAGTGCTAGATCTGGGCCAGAAGGGCAGGTCTGTCTCCAGCGCCCACTAACTACACTGCTCCTCTGGGTTCACTCCCAAGCTGCTTCCTCCTCCAAAAGCCCCGCAAAGAATGCTGAGCACACGTGACCTTGCTGGACACCCCACACTATGCTACTTCACGGCTCAGGAACCTTCCAGGGACCCCACTGGCCACAGGATAGAACCCACACTCCATGGTCTAGCTTCCATGTGCTTCTACCACTGACCCTTTCTACCACTAGACTATCCTAACTCTTTCCTTGTACTTAAACCCCCTCTACCCAGTCAGACTTTTTGTATCTAAACACTCTTAATGTGCTTGCTGTGCTGTTCTCCCTATTCAAGACCTAGTCCAACCTTTTCATCATGTTACTGCTATTTTTGTCCCATGTCTGTCTATGTTGAGGAATCTCTCCAACTGGATTAAGTTCTTCCTGGGCTGGAATCACACATTTCTTTGTATTCCAAACAGCAACCAGCACAAGGTCAGGCCAATCGCAGAAGCACGACAAACACTCACTGATGAATATGTGTTGACGGACAGCTTGCACCTCTGGCAATGAGGAAGCATTATGCTTCCATGTGCGCCTCCATCTGGGTCACAGCATCTCCAGAAAATCTCCAGTGATCGCCCAAGCCCTCAGACTAAATCAATATTCAAACCCACAGAGTCACACAGCACGACTGCAGTGGGCAGCATCACCCTGAAGGACCGCAAGGTCTGTAAGGAAGTTCTCAGTTGCAGGACTTGTGCTCAGCTCACTGGCCACCTGCCTGGCTGCTTACGGTCCTTAATATTTCACTTAGAATTCATGATCACTCCTTGACCTGCTAAATATTCAGTATTTATCATTGTCTTATCTGCAGATTCTCAGTGCTGAAACATACCTTTGCTTAACTTTAATTGCTGTTCAGTCTAATAATGTGCAAAACCTGCCTCCCCCCCGGCCCCCAAAACCAACGAAAACAGTAAGGATATTAAAAGCATCTGAAGAATCACCATTATCTTGACCTACATTGTGGCAGGGGAGGGAAGCCAAGTGCATCTCCTTTTCGACTAAAATAAGTTTCATTTGAAATCTAGCTGTTGGGATCATAGAACCGTGTGCTTTAAGTTTATGCAAAACAAATTCTTCAGTTTCTAGTGTGTGCTCACAGAAGGGACGAGGAACCCAGCACCAGCACGCTTTGATTCCTGCAGGGCGGCCCAGGGGATGCAGGGCTCGTCCTCTCCCTTCTTCCGGCCTTTGAAGTCAGTGCTCTTCTCTGTGGGACAGGCTCCTGCCCTGCCAGGCGGGGAGCTAGTCTCCACACCGACTTCAAAGACAGCCCATGTTCCGGCGAGAGAAATACTGCAAAGCAGCATCACAGATTCTTCTGACCTCAGACATGACTACAGAATGGATACAGCACTTTAAAGAGCAGTTCCTGTAGCAACTACAGTGCAATAACCTTTAAATAACACCAAAGCAAATTACATAATTTGTCAGATGAGGACCCAGTATTCCATCTGACAACCAAGAGACAAAAGAAAAACCTTCAACAATAAGAGGTTCAATTAAACAGTAATTTAAAATTGAAATGTAATCTTCCCCAGTTCAATAATCCTCCCATCCCTTGCGCCAACACCCTAAAAGTGTAGAAACAGACACAGCGAACCACTCACCACATTGTGTGACTGCCCAAAAAGACAGTCAAACACTCAAACTCCAACCTGGTTGGAAAGAATGGTTTTTCTGTGGGCTCTGGCAGCTCAGGGGGCCACCTCCTCTTCCCTGGTGCCCTCAGCTGGCACCAGCCCCAGTACCTGCCAGGACTGAAGTGCACCTCTCCTGGGGCCTCCTCTCTACCCACCCCCATTGGCCACTGCCCCAAACAAGCCACCAGGAGCTTGAAGGAGCAGCTGGCCACTGTGTGCCCATCACCTACAACGTGCCCCCTCCCCATACCATCTCACAAGTCCCCAGGGAAAGGGCACCAGCTTGCCATTTACAGAGACTGATGGTAACTGCCACTAGGTAGCTTTTGTGACCTCACTTCTCTGAGCGTCAGTTTATTCATCCACAAAATCATACCTTCCAGCAGGGCTGTGGGGACTGTCAGATGAGGTCGTGTGTTTAGAGCATTCGGCACAAAGGCCTGCTCTGTAACGTTCCTGCTAAGAAATCAGCAAACACAAGGTGTCTGCAGGGAACATCAAGGCTTTAATCAGCAACTGCAGGAGACAGCAGCAGCGCTAGGAGGGGCGCCGAGGAATGACAAAAAGCAGCCATTCTCTTTGAACATAGGAATCAGTTTCATGATTCTCTGATTTCTAACAGGGAGTGCCACACTCCAGCCTCTACTGTCCCAGCTTCCGCACCACTTTCAAAGAGGGCTCATTAAAAATGCCCCTCAGACAACCTGGGCAACCACAACAGAGAAACTGGAAGTTACTGACGGTTTATCCATTTAGTGGAAGAATACGCAAGACTTTAAAAAGGTGTTTTAAAAGAATTTTTATTACATGGGGAAAGGTGTTATGCTATAATGCTAAATATAATAAAAAGGATAAAATATTCTGTGATAACTTTGACAGGAAGAGGGAATTACACCGAATGGTAACAGTTGTTGTCTCTGGAGATAAAAATTATGTGTTGCTTAAATTCTCATATCTCACTTTTTAAGGATATCCTCAATGAGCATATATTATTTTTCTAATCAGGAAAACAAGTTTTTAAAAAGCTCCTTGGTTTGCTACACATGTGATTTAAAACATGCTACTTTAGCCTGGCCAGCATGGCTCTGTAGTTGAGCATCAACCTATGAACAAGGAAGTCAACTGTTCAATTCCCAGTCAGGCCACATGCCTGGGATGCAGGCCCGGTCCCCAGAGGGGGACTTGCAGGAGGCAGCCAATCAATGATGCTGTCATCACTGACATTTCTATCTCTCCCTCTCCCTTCCGCCCCAAAATCAATAAAATATTTTTAAAAAATAAAAATAAAGCACACTACTTTCACATAAGGGTTCCTGAGTGATGAGATAAGGATTGAGATGATCTGAGCTGGTAAGAGCACCTTGTATTATCAAATGATAAATGCAAACGATCAGCTTTCTTCCTTTGGTGAGGGAACTGTTTAGTCATTTTACGACTCATCAGCACTTTTCCTGGGGAGACAAGGAAACCGGGAAATGGAAGTCAAATAAATTAATCCTTCCACTGGCATCAGGGGTGGTACAGCATTTGGTGGGAGCTCCAGCTGGTTTTGCTGAGTGGATAGAGCACTGGCCTGCAGACTGAAGGGTCCTAGGTTTGTTTCCAGTCAAGGGAACATGCCCAGGTTTGGGGCTTGATCCCCAGTAGTGAGTGTGCAGCAGGCAGCCATCAATGATTCTCTTTCATCATTGATGTTTTTAGCTCTCTCTCCCTCTCCCTTCCTCTCCGAAATCAATAAAAATATATTTTAAAAAATTTGGTGGGGGAAAATATTTGGTGGGAAATTAAGGGTTCAGGTCAAATGAGGGGAGTCCCTACTGGTTTCAATAATTTATAGTAGAACCAGTCACCATCACTAAGGATCACGGAGAGTCTACACATAAATTTATTCTACATAAGCTAAAAATGGCAGTGTTCTCCTGAGACACTAGTTCCCATTCATAACCAGCCATGTGACTGTGCCGGGCTGCCGTGTATCCCCTCAGAGCTCACAGTAGTGTTTATGGAGCACTTACTCTACCCCTTTGGTTTACTGCATCTCCTAGCAATGCTTAAAGGTGTCACTATCTCTCTTTTGCAAGAACCCCAAGGCTCAGAGAGCATAAATGCCTTAAATAAGTACACTGGTAAGTGATAACAGTGGACTTCACCATGGGCCTGTGTGGCCCAGGGCACAATAGTTCCTACATTTTGCAGCCTTGGGCAGAATGCTTTCACATCATATACCCTCTCATCTTGATGAACAGAGGTGAGCTGAACAGGCAGAACCAGTCCATCAAGTCAGGAAGAAGCTGGAGAGAGTGAGGGGCGGATGCAGACAAAAACCCTGAGGGGGGCGGGTGAAAAGCTCTCAGAACCCCGCCTGGCTTAGTCTCCTGACTTTAGCATCCCTGCACTTTGTAACCCTCCTCCTCCGACACGTACACAGACTGCTGTCTGTAAACCTGGGTGGAATGTAACCTGGCACTGCATAGAAACTGCGGCAAATATGAAAACAATGCTCTCCTCACATGTTAAATAAACCACCGTGAACATTAGGCAGGTTCTGAAGAGGCAGGAAGGAGCATTTCTATATGAGTGTGCCTCGAGGAGACATCGGGTTATGGAGTACTCAGCAGTTTGAATGGCAGTCCTTTCAGTTGCGCCCAAATGGAACAGGCTCTTGGAGTAGGTTGTTTTGCTTCCACACTATGCTCCTGTTAGCAGTTAACCACAGCTGCACAGTAAGTGCGCCTCCTTCCTGTGTCCTACTGTTAAAAGCCATGGGGGCTCAGGTCCTCTCTAGTTCAGCCTCTCTCTATCGGTTCAGCGGTTAGAAGGAAGGCATGACCTAAGGACCTAAGGCTGTGACGTCCAACATGGCAGCCACTATGAACATCTGGCTTGCACCACTGAGGGGCTGAATTTTAAACTTCATTAACTTAAAGTAGTGTAGTGACGACAGTACTGGACAGTACAGTCATAGCTACTTATTTGCAGATGTAAACATAGATATTTTATAAAAATATAAGCATATTAAACACTGTTATGATTTGCTTTATTTCTACTAAACATGATATTTCTACTAAAATATCAAATGAATCTCTTTTCATACTAGTATTATTTTTTATGCCTATATCTGTGCTGTCCACTATAGTAGCCAAAAGCTATTGAACACTAGTCCAATTGAGATATGTTTTAATTGTAAAATATACATGATTTCAAAAATTTTGTATGACATAATTAACATAAAACATATTAATAATTTTTAGACTGACTACCTGTTGATAATATTTTGGACACAATAGGTTATATTATTTAAATTAATTTCACCTGTTTCTTTTTACTTTTTAAACGTGGCTACTAGAAAATCTTTAATTATATAAGTGATCCGCATTAGGTTTCTACTGGACAGCACTACCCTAAACTCCATTCCTATGCAGCCAGGACGGGAGAACTGAGAAAACGGTCACGCAAATCAGTGTCCGGTGGGTCAGTAACAGTTTAGAACACCATGGACATCTAGAGGCCCTGGAAGGCGTTTCAGGATTTATGTGTTTATGCCAATGAGGCTTCTATTTTATTTCTACTTTTTAAAAAATCCATCAATAAAGTGAATTATTTAAGTATTTTCTCACTTTGCCCTTAGCTGGTTTGCTCAGTGGACAGAGCGCTGGCCTGAGGACTGAAGGGTCCTCGGTTCAATTTTGGACAAGGGCACGTGTCTATCTTGGTAGCAGGCTCAACGCCCAGCCCTGGTCAATGCGTGCAGGAGGCAACCAATCAATGCTCTCCAAGTCTCTCCCTCTCCCTTCCACTCTCTCTTATAAACAAACAAACAAACAAACAAACAGGAAAATGCCCTTGAGTGAGGATTAAGATTATTCTCTCCCTTTAACTGAGACTAAGAGCTCAAGTGTGCACTCAGGAAGTCTGGGAAGGGTCATGGAGGTCAAAGGGCGTGGTCATAATCCAGTTGGTTTATCATGGTTTTGACCGTCACACAGCTTTTTAATTGCCTTTGCTCTTTGTCATATATGATTTCATTTATACCCATAATGGACCATGACTAAAGGCAGACTTAAGGAATGCCAAAAGTAAAACACGAGTCAGTGAGAAGTTAGAAATATGAGAAGTAATCGTCAAAGTGGTAATTGTCTGAGATGCTCTTTGCCAGTGCCTTAAGTGGTAGTCATCTTGTCACAATTCTTATTGTCTTTAATATTGCAAAAACCTTATAATTCAGATCCCACACATTAATATAAGTTTTAATAATGCACTGATCTGAATAAAATACTTTTTAGATTTAAAATAATTTCCCTGAGGGTGAGTGGGGGCGGGGTTCAATCAGTACAACAATGAAAGGAGTTTGTAAGTTAAAGAAAAAAGGAGTGGGGGAGAGGGACGGGGCAAAGCCTGGCTGGTGTGGCTCAGCAGTTGAACGTCGACCTATGAACCAGGAGGTCATGGTTCGATTCAGGGTCAGGAAACATGCCTGGGTTGCAGGGCTCAGTCCCCAGTGGGGGGCGTGCAGGAGGCAACTGATCAATGATTTTCCCTCTCCCTTCCTCTCTGAAATCAATAAAAAGTATATATTAAACCCTCCTATAAAGGTGTGTCTGTGGTTCCCTGTCTTTGGACATGTATGAACTGGAGGCAAAGAAATATGCACTTGGAGAAGTCTGGAGCCAGCTTGCTCCCTGCAGGCTCAAGATCAACCATCCCACATAGGAAAAAAGAAAAAAACAAACAAAAATACATACATATATATATAGTTCTTTTTTTTTTTTTAAGAAAAGAAAAACAGGGAGTGGGGATTTAGAACATGTCCTCTGAAAGGCTGTTAAGCCTTTCCTGATTCCCTAACCCCAGGGGGTCCTGGGTGGACAGAGCGACTCCCCCAGCACCCTCACTGCTCCCAGGCAGACAGACCAGCAGCACATTCAATACCCTCATCACCTCTGGTTTAGGTGTCTGCCACCTCTGTGCGCTCCCTGCTTCATTCATCTTTTACTGTAACACACAGCACCGTGCCTGGCACACAGGGACCTCTTCACAAGTGCTTGCTGATGTTCCCAGCCCCTTCCAGGCTTTCTGACAGACAGAGAAAACTGTCCAACCCCAGGGCACAGACATGTCCACTTCGGGGAAAGGAAGCAGCTGGGCTATACAGAACACTGTGCCTTCCCCAGGGAGCAGCATCTGAAGGTGCCCGTCACCTCTCAGCATTCCCTGCGCTCTGCTCTGCTGGGTCAGTGGGCGCTGCCTCGCTGGCCCAATCCTGGCCTGACACTAAAGGTCGTATGAGCAGGCCCCATTCAGGCTCCATTTCCCTCTGTTTGGGCAAACAGGAAAGGGTGCATGCAAGTGTGTGTGCGTGTGCATGCGTGTGCATGCTAAAGTGCAATGAGTGTGTGCGTGCCTGCAGTGCAGTAAGTCCCTGCCCAGGAATCACTTCTCACCGGGGGGAAGGGCCGGCTCAAAGGAAGGCCCTGGATTGAACACTGCTTTTCCTTTTCACCTCTGCAGGTGGTTCTTAGATAGTTTTAATACAGGATTCTGCCATACCAACACTCCATTCATTCCCTCTCTCCACCACCAGAAAAAAGCCTCAAATGAATTAATGAGGAGAGAAATGACCTGCTTGTGATGAGCCATGTCAAAGAAATGTGGGCAGCATTGTTGAGGCCTCACAGACAGAGGCGCTGTGACAAGCAGGCGGGACCGCGGCGAGGGCTCAGGCACCCTGCTTTCCGGCGCTCTAACACATCAGCTAGGCACGCACACTGATGCAGTAGGCAAGCTGCAACCTATAGCACCAACAGGACATAATCCACCTGCTGTTCTAAGTATAGGATTTTCGTAGAATAGGGTATCTGAGGTTGTGTACACATTAAAATGCACTTATCTCACCAACTAAAATAAGTAAGTCTCCAAGTTTACAGTTCTTAATCATTTTCCCAACAGGGATCCAGAGCCTAAAAGCAGGTTTCAGGTCAGTGAGGTTCCGAGGAACATGTGTTTATGGAGAATCTGTCCCTCTGAGAAGATCCTTAAAGGAGCAGACCTGAAGAGCTGAAGGCCTTGTTGTGCTTAGAATACATCCTGAGTTTAGCACCTTGCAATGTTATAAAACTTTCCAGGGTAAAGTCTAAAGGGCTCAAGGGTTCTTTTCAGACTAATAAAAATGTTATAAAATTGATTATGGTGATAGATACAGAACTCTGTGAATATACTAAAAGCCATTGAGTTGTTTATCTTAAATGGGTAAAATGAATGGTATGTTCATTGCACAAAGCTGTTAAAAAAAAAAAAGAAAGAAAACTTTCCAGGAAGAATTCCCCAAGCTAGCATGTTAATAAACAGATGAGTACTCTCTTGGCCATCTTGATTATCTGAAGACAGCAATGACAAAGAAATTCCCTTTTGCTCTCAACTGCACCCAGTTAGTAAGAAAGCAGGAAGCAACACCATATCTTGACCTTCGGCCAGAAGCAGCCAGACTTTCCACGAATTTGGTAGTCAGCAAGATCAGCTGGACACAAACGGTCCATCTGCACAAACTCTTCCCCTCCTGCAGTCCACGTATTTACCCAGTAAGTGCTTGTCCTGTAGTCCTTAGTCAAAAGTTTCAAACTGAAAATGATGGGCCCTGTTATCTCCTCATTTCCCCCTTCCAAGTGCGTGTCGTTCATGAAAGAAGTCATTGACAAGCACGACTTCCAGCGTACGAGGAAACACAGTGAGAAAAGCCTACTGCTCTCCCTCCCACAACATCCCAAACACTTAAGCGCTTCTGAGCTCTAAAACAATGTTCGGGTCCAGGTCGCTCACTTTCAGGATGCCAAAGGCTTCCTTCCTTCCTTCCTTTCTATTT
The DNA here is from genome assembly GCA_004026665.1 of Murina feae. NCBI lineage: Eukaryota > Metazoa > Chordata > Mammalia > Chiroptera > Vespertilionidae > Murina > Murina feae. The sequence goes on from PVJC01015377.1 coordinate 15,403, forward strand.
TTAATATATTTTTATTGATTTCAGAGAGGAAGGGAGAGGGAGGGAGAGAGAGATGGAAAACATCAATGATGAGAGAGAATCATTGATTGGCTGCCTCCTGCAGGCCCCACATTGGGGATCCAGCCCAAGAGGTGGGCATGTGCCCTGACCAGGAATCAAACCCAGCCCCCTGGTTCATACATCGAAGCTTAACCACTGAGCCATGGTGGCCGGGCAAAGAGCTTCATTTCACGTGAAGCTGCCAGAAACCTCTAGCAGCTTGAAAAAGAACCTGCGTGCAGTGGGTTTGTGTTACTTGCTCCAAACAGCCTCATTTAGACCCTAAGTCAAAATTCTGTATTTTGGACAATCTCAAGATCGCAATCCATATGAAAGCTGTGTAACATGGTGGCTGTTTCCATGATTTCCCTAGAGAACAAAACATATAACTACCTTTCACATAAAATAAACTTCAGCCCCAGAATCCTACATCTCCTAGTAGCAACTATAGCCAGCCTCTTATTTGTATTCCTATCACTAGACACCTTTCTAGTGTGATAACCCTCAAAAGAGGTGATATATGAGGATTAAGAATCACCAAGCCTTAAACCTGGCTGCAAAAATTTTTCTTCTTCAGTAGTAAGAGATTACTTACAATTTCTAAATGCTTCCAACTCCATCTGACTGCATCCATCCCGGGTTTAAAGGACAAGTGAGGAAAATTACATAACCAAAGAGAAGGTGATTGATTAGCTTGCCAGAAAAGAACTCTTATTATTTTATTATAATGTATGGAAGTGCTACAAGTTAACTCTCATACTGTCTGTATCTGAACAAAATCACAATCCATATGGAAGCTGTGTAATAATTTTAAAAAACTTTTTAAGTATTCAGTATAAACTGGAATTCTAAAAAAATGCCAAATAGTATCCCAAAAGGAAGACCAGATAGATTCTGGTACTGAGCACTGGATCGCCTTAAAATGTCAGGATCTGAGGACAACTGGCATCACATTTGAATAGGTATTGTGGACGCTAACCTGACAAGCTCAGGGGAGGCCCGCATGGCGGCCTTACAAACTCAGAGAACTAAAGTAGCCACAGAGGATGGTCTGAAATTAAACTGTAACGAAAAGCATTATGGTGGGTAGTTACATCCTAGACTGCTATCTTCCCTGACAAAGTCAGCCTTTACCTTAACTGAGCCTGTCTTTTTGCATCTATGATAACATCCCCTTGAAATGTCTGGGTAACCTGTAACTTCCCTTTTTCTGGACCCCTTGGGACACAACCTAAAGGGCCTGGACGCAGGACAGAGACCACGGATTCCTTCATTGTTACCATGTTATTGTTCCTGCACCCACTAAGTAAGTATCTATCATTTTACTTTTTATCCAGTCCCAGCGGTCCTTCCTCCCCACCCCCACCCCGCCCTTTGCTTTCTCCCGTCTCTCTAGTCTATCATTTAACCTACCTATGGCTCTTCCGTGGGTTGCAATGTATAAATACAGATGTAACCCTCCATTCTCTGGAGCGTTATCTCAATTCGTTGAGGTTCTGCTTCCCGGCATTTGTCGACAGTCTGGCTCATATAAACTCACAAAAATTCTTTTCAGGTTTGAATGTTTTTAGGTTAACAGTATTCTGGAAACGTATGGATAAAACTTTAAACACCATTTAAAAAGGTCACTGACTAAGAAGCTGAAGCTCAATAAACCAAACCACAAGAGGAACTGCAAAACCACTGGTGCTGTGACAGATGAAGATCCTGGTCACCTGCGTACACTCTGAAAAATGGGAGACCTCAGCGTCTGAGGGAACCCAGCTCCACAAGAGCAGGAGCTGCTTAGCTCACCGCGAGCCACGTCTCCCGCATGCGCCTGGCACGCACACTTCTGTTAAATGAATATTGTTGAATAAACAAACGGCGCAGGAATGTAGTTTCTAAAGTCAAAGGTTCAAGGAGAGATCCATTTTCAGTAAAGATCTTAACATGTAATCTTATTCTTTCCACAGACTTAGAATTTTTTCTGTTATGCCTTAAATACCACTAAAATTATCTTTTGTTTCTCGAGAACAAAATGCACCAAACACAGAGAAAATAGGCCCAGATTCAGAGGAACCTCGGAGAAGAATATTTAAAAAGGAAAAAACTGAGATTGAGCTATCACACCACAGCATCCTCACCAGCACAATTCGGATGTGCATCTTCGATAACAACCCTCCCCAGAACTGTCTGTGTCCTCTGGTTTCTATTTCAGCTCAGTAAGCGTTTTTTTCAGTCAACTGGCTTTAAAAGTTTTCCTTTTCACGTAGCCAAGTACTTACAGATTTTCCTTGTCTTCTCTCTTAGTCCTCCTCCCAGACTTTCCCACCATTTATCCAAATGGCTTCTTACCAGAATTCCTTCTGTTTGGAAAGTCCTTCCCTTTCCTCCCACCCCCTAAATGCTAAACACATCCTCTCCCTAATACTGTCCTTTCTGATTTTATAGAACCTTCATTTCCTTGCAGCAGAGGCCTGGTCTACTTTCTGATGCTAAATTCACTATGTTCTGTAAAAGTAAAAATAAAATCATTCAAACCAGTCAGGCCCAGAATCACCTACCAACTTGCACCCATTCTGCCAGGTGTTCACCCAACATGCTTTCTGGTGGTAACCATGTGTTCCCATCATCCTTTTGGCAGCTCTACTTTTCATTTGACAAAAATTTTTCCCTCCCCAGTCCATAAAGCCTAAATCATATCTAACTTAAAACTTTCTGCGATAAGTTCTTCTTGCTTCTCAAGGCTAAACAACCTTGATAACCCAAAGGAATGATGGACAGAAATTAGCTTGCTTTCAATGCTGACATTTTAATGTGTTTAACCCTTTGCATACATGTCACCAGGGAGTAAATAGTTAGAAGAAGGGAGGAACACACTTTACAAATATTTCAGAAAGATTATTTCAGAAGGTCATGACCTATGAAGGTAACAACCTTGAGAGGCGAGTAGGGTAGGCATTTACTAACCCATTTACAGCTGACAAAACTAAACATCAAAAAGGTTAAGTGCGCGGCCGGCGTGGCTCAGTGGTTGAGTGTCAACCTATGAACCAGGAGGTCACAGTTCAATTCCCGCTCAGGACACATGCCTGGGTTGCGAGCTTAAACTCCAGTGTGGAGCATACAGGAAGCAGCCGATCAATGATTCTCTCTCATCATGGATGTTTCTATCTCTCTCTCTCCCTTTTCCTTCCTCTCTGTAACCAATAAATATATATATATATATTTTTTTTTTTAAATAAAAAGGTTGTGAATTGCCCAACCAATGTCACATGACTAGCAAGTGTCAGCTCAAAGCCCTACTTATGAAGGTCTTGCCTCTTCCAACCCACAGGCTGTCTGCTATATACTCTCTGTACGTTTCTGTCCTCTAGCCAAGGAGTGGCTTCCTGGAGACTCAGCATTTCAGAGAAGACGCCCCTCTGACTTCTGGGACACCATCTCCCTTCGGCTAACAAGCCAGAAAGCCATCTCCAACCTTCCCACAGAAAACAATGCCTTTTTCTCCTGTACACCACCCTCCACAACGACTTCTTTCCAAAATAATTCCCAACAGTTCCTGTTTTAAAGGCGCTTGCTCGGAAGGCACTAGTAGTACAAAACACATGCATCAGCATATGATTTTCTCAATAAAGTTCAGGGCTGATGCAATATTTCTCAGTCTCAGATTTTACAGCTAAAATGACAAGAACACAGAGGAATAAAAATTATGCAAGACAATGCTACTTTTTTTTTTTTTTACTCCAACACATCTGCCTCTATGAGTCTCCCGTGAGTCACTGCCGTTTGTGTTCAGTCATCATTACAGGAACAGCCATTCTCTCTACCCTCAATTATTTTACTTCATTCCTTAAAGAAAAGCTCCGCAATAGAAAAGGAATTCTATTATATCTTTTACCGTTTTGCTGAAGCACTGACCCCTTAACTTAGTGCCTCAGATACCATGTGGTCCCAACTTCCCTCACTACCATTTTACACAACAGAAGCAGAGGCCAAGTGAGGTTGTGGTTCATTTACTAATCATTCAACAAACACAAATGAAATCCTCAGATGCCAGGGACTGGGACCAGAAAAATGAGCAAGAATATCCCTCTCTCACAGCCTACAGCCACTCTATTCCAGTCTCAAATCCCATTCCCTGGTCTCCCTTAGATCATTCGTGACGAGAGACTTCCATGCCCTAACATATACCATTCTATCAGCAGGAAGCAATTACTGAAAACAGACCATCCTCCCTCTTCAACCCTGAAAGATTTTAGAGATGGACGTCTCTGAGGGGGAAATGTCATAGAATAGTAAGAAGCTAGGAAAATTCCAGGACAAGTGGAATAGGGAGACTGCGATGGATAGTGAAACAGCAGTTTGTGTCCACCTAGTAAATCCTATCTTCCTTAAACCAAGGACACTTAAGAGTAAATGGTGTGGCCAACTGGTGCAGCTCAGGCTGGGGTCCCATTCCCCCTCTCCTGCTCACGCCCAACCCCCACAGGCACAGTCCCTCTAACCTCTAAGGGACCCCATGAGATTTGCAACCAGGGGAGCAATGGGCAGCAGCAGCTTGTCCTGGACTAACCCGCTGAACCTGTCTCCAAGGCCCCTTTTCCTCCCTTTCCTCTGACTTCCCAGTGAGCCAGGCGGCCCTGCCCAAGGCTCTCCTGCCGCTACTTCTTTGTCCTTCTTTGTTTCACTGCCCTAATATATTTTTGCTGTGGTCAATATTAATTCTTGCCTGCTTTTTTTAAAAAAAAAAAGAGAGAGAGAGAGAGAGAAATTAGCATAGAATAAACTGGTGAAAGTTAAGGTAGAGGTGAGCACATGGCTTGGGGCAGGCCATCATGGAATGATTCCCGGGAGAAGTGACCTGTGGGCATTTACAAGCATCTCTTTCTTTATTCTCAGTACAAAATAAACTTAAAAGACTCAACTCCACTTCCTAAAAGGTTGTAAGATTTACTTGCCAACAATCAAGTCAAAAATCCAATTTCATAGCAGAATTTATCCTTGGCCATGGCTAGGTAGCCCAGTTGGTTCGGGCGTGGTCCAGATATGCCACGGTCGCGGGTCTGGTTGCCAGGTGGGCATATACAAGAAGCAACCAATGAACACATAAATAAGTAAAGCAGCAAATCGCTGTTTCTCTCCCTTAAATCAATCAACAAAATATTTAAAAACATTAAGAAAGAAAAAATTTACCCTAGATTTCAACCCTTAACTCACACTCCCTTAGCACAAATTATAGAGAGTTTAACAAATTCTGTCCTATACACTTCCTTCTCACAAGTCTGTAGAACAGGATCAAAGATATGCACAATGAAATAAAATGTACCTTAAAAAAAAATGCGATCATTGTCCTAGCTGGTTTGGCTCAGTGGATAGCGTGCCAGCCTGTGGACCACAGGTCCTGGTTCCATCCAGTCAAGGGCACGGACCTGGGCTGCAGGCTCCTCCCCTGGCCCAGGCCATGTGTTTCTCTCACACCCTTATTTCTTTCTGTCTTTCCCTCTCTCTTCCACTCCCTCTAAAATCAATGGGAAAATATTCTCGATTAACAACAAAAACCTGTACAGAACAAAAGTATTCTATTAAAAAAAAAACACAATACACGATAATTTTCCTAAACTGGAAATGAACACTCAACAATCCAAGCCCCACAAAGCATAGCTGTCGGAAGAGGAAACAGGTTCAAAAAGTCCCACTTGAATACAACAGAATAAAAGGTCTCTTTGAAGCCACCAGAACGGCTTGGACAGAAAGAGAAACAGAAGGCTATTGTGGCGCCTGAGCCTCCAGATGATGAAGCCCAAACGCACTGCAGTGGTAAACAAACAAGCCTGGGAGCCGGACTCCGATGTGGTGACCTAAACACAACACTACAATTTCAGGGATCTCTCTCCTCCCATTCATTATTTCCCTAAATCCCACTGGCTGGCAGCTCCCGTTTCCTCTCCTGGTTCTTGGGCTCATTACCTGGAAATTATAATGTATGGTGAGCTTTTCCAAAAAAGGGACCGGCAAGTGAAAACCACCCTGGATTTAAAGTCACATAAAAGACAGTACATGCAACAGGAAGGAACTCTGTGTTTACCAGGACGACTATTACTCCTTTATGCTGCTCCGGTGGATTTTAAACTCAATGAATGCCGCCACTGCCCACTAAACAGCAGGTTAGCGCCGGGAAGGAGCACAGGCAAGCACCTGCCTCAGCAGGACCCGGGCTGCTCCCACGGCCTCCCCGAGCCTGGGCCGGGCCAAGCACCGGACCGGGACGGGGCTGCAGACCCCGGCGCCTCCGCCCGCGGGCCCAGCGAGCCGGCTGCGGAGCCCCGTGTGCATGTGGCCCGGCTCCCGCATCCCACCGCTCAGGTCCCGGCGGGAAGGAGGGCAACGCCGCGGCCCCAAAGAGAAGTGGATGAGCGGGTCCCGAGTGGTCTGTTTACCCCGCCGGCCCAAGGCGGGCCCGGCACCCCGACAGCACCCCCAATTCCGAGTCCCTCCGGGGCACCGCCGCCCCGCTCCCGCTCTCTGGCCCTGGGGGCTGCGATCCCCCGCTTCCGGACCTCGGGGATCGCTCGGGCCCCGGACCCAGACCCAGACCCACCGCCACCCAAAGCCCTCCCGGCCGGGGCCGCCGACCCCTGCCCCGTCCCCGCCCGGGCTTCCCCGCCTCTCGGGGCCCGGGCCCGCCGGGCGGGCCGCGCACCGTGTGGGACTGCAGGCTCTGGCTCGCCTCGATGGCTGCTGTCAGCGGCACCGTGTCGTCCAGCAGCACCTTGCCGGCCGGCGGCTTCTCCATGAAGGCCATCCCGGGACGCCCGTCCGCCACCGCCTCGGGACCGGGGGCAGGAACCACAGGCGCCGACTCCCGCCTGCCCGGCTCCTCCGCCGCTGCCGCCGCTGTCAACACGCGCCGCCCCACGCGCCGCCGCCACCCGCCGGCCCGGCCGCGGGGTCCTAACGCCGCCCGTCCACACCGCCCCTGCTCTCAGCGCCGGCTACACTTCGCGCCGCCGCCTCCCGCGGGGTCCTAGCGCCGCCCGTCCACACCGCCCCTGTTCTCAGCGCTGGCCACTCTTCGTGCCGCCGCCTCCCGCGGGGTCCTAGCGCCAAACCTCCTCTGTAGGTGCTGCCTGGACCCGCTCTTCTCCAAGGTCCTTGCAGCCTCTCCGCACACCAGTGGTACCCTTGGCCCTGGCCCTCTGGCCCGCGGACACTTCACCCTCCCTAGGCCATCACCTCCAGAGATTCTCAGATCCGAGAACACCGTGTCCTCTGCCCTATGGTCCAGAGACCCACAGGACCACAGATCCCCAAACCGAGCTGCTCAGGGTTGGGCTTGACACAAGCCCTCAGCAGCTGGACTGTCAGACTTGCAACCTTTGCAGCCGGACCTTTCCCACCCAGGCCCTTCAGACCCCAGGGCCCTAAGACCCAGAAAAAAAGGCCTTCAGGAGTCGGGACCCTCATTCTGCGCACTGTAGATCCAGAGATTTTCTAAAAACAAGTCTCTCAACGTCAGGATTTAAGGGCATGTTTGCACCTCACTCTTCAGACCCAAGAACCTAAAAGCTAGGCCCTCAGAATTAGACCCCCACAGTGGGAGCCCCTGGACTCCAGAACCCTCGGACCCAAGCTCTTTCGATTAACTGGGAACCTTAAAAACTGGGCACCGGTCCAGGGACTCCCAGCCTCTACCCTTGGTCCAGCTCCTAGCTCAGTCCACCTGCCTTCAAACAAGATCCCTCAGACTTGGGGTCCTCATGAAGAATCTCAAACCCAGAGCCAGAGAACTATGCATCATACTTGGCCCCAAATTTGTCCCACAGTCTTGTCTGAAGCCAAGGCCACAATACTGGCACTCCTTACCAGTGCCCTACCCTACCCCTTTATCCCTCCCCCTCTACACACACACACACATAGGTAGAAATCCCACCCACCCTGCTCTCTCTTAGGGCAGCACCCCAGGATAATTCAGAGTTAGACTTGGAATTAGATGACCAGGATCTCCAGGACTCTGGCATTTCCAGCTGTGTGACCTTGAAGGAGTTACTCAACCTCTCTGAGCCTAGCTCCCCATGTGTAAAATAGAAATAATACTTGTAGGGAAAGGTTGATATGAAGAATGAAGTAGGATGGGAAAAGGCTTGGCATATAATAAAAGCTCAATGTTACTTTCTTCCTTCCCTTCGGTTCATATAATAGAGGGTTTCTAACTCCTAAATGTGTATCCCCTAAATTTACACATTTCAGACAAGAAAACAATGTTTCTTAGTAACACCACCACCAATACCACAGCAAAGGTCTAGTACCTAAAGGGTACTCTCTCCAGATCTCAAACCTAATGGGATTGTTGGGCAATCCTAAGTGGCTAAGGAGCCTTGACAGAGTGACATAGGGGCCAAACCCAATGGATAAAGATATGACGAGGAAAGCATGGAACTTCTTTTTTTTTTTTTTTAAACTTTTACTTTCTTTTAAATAGCAACCAACTTAGTTGTCTTCCAGAAAAACAAGGAGAAAAACATCAAGCATGGAACTTCTTGACTCAGTCCTAAAATAATCAGAACTCTTCCTGCATTCCATTTTTGTATTTGTTTATTTTTTTTAAATTGATTTCAGAGAGGAAGGGAGAGGGAGAGAAAGATAGAAACATCAATGATAAGAGAGAATCATTGATTGGCTGCCTCTTACACACCCTATACTGGGATCAAGCCCGAAACCTGGTATACGCCCTGTCTGGGAATCGAACCACAACATCCTGGTTCACAGGTCGAGCTCAGTCACTGAGCCATGCTGGCCAGGCCCAGAGTGTTTAAAAGCATCAGTCTATTAAAACAAAATCTTGCATCACTTAGAGAGGATTCAACTTGTAAGTTTTATTTTTTAATGCAAATGGATTATTCATTGCCAGAATCACACATACCCAAATTCTGCTTTAATCAATTCTCCAATCATGTGCACTGGCCATGCCAAAGCTCTTCTTGCATCCTGCTGGTGGGAGTCTGAAATGCTCCAACCTTTCTGAAAGGCACTATTTGTTCAACAATTATTTACTGAGTACTTACCATGTAATAGGTCTGGTGCTGGGGTTCAGCAATATTTATCAAGGGCTTTGAAAATGTTCTCACTCAGTAATTCTATATGTAGGAGGGTATCCTAAGGAAATAATCAGACATCAGTGGAAATATACAGCATGAGGATAAGTACCTAACAAGAGGGAACTGGACGAATCATGGTTAATCATAAATGGAATATTTTTCAATGATTAAAAATAAGATTAAAAAATCAGATTATCAAAGAATATGTAATGATGTTAAGAAATGCTCTTTATATAATAGTAGATGGAAAAAAACAATACTTTGATTCTTGAACAACACAGGTTTGAACTGTGCAGATCCACTTATCCCCGGATTTTTTTTCAATAAATATAGTCTGCCCTCAGTATCTCTAGTTTTGCATCCATAGATTGAACCAATTATGGACCAAAAACAGTATTTTGATCCATGGTTGGGAACCTGCAGATGCAGGGGGCTACTATATGCTTTTTTCTGTGCCTTTTTATATAAGGGACTTGGGTACCCGTGGGGCGGGGGAGGGGGGTGTCCTGGAACCAGTCTGATACCAAGGGTGGACTGTAGTTAGATTTTGAGGTAGGTAAAAGTTATTTGTGGAATTTCAACTGCATGGGGGTCAGTGTCCCTAAGCCCTGCATTGTTCAAGTGTCAACTGTATATGCATTTGTATGATACCAAGTTTTAAAAATATAGATTCTAGGAAAAACACCAAAAGAAAATACACCATAATATTAACTTAAGGCTCTTAGAAAGTGGCATCATGATGCTTTCCATTTTTATGCTCTCCTATTTTTTTCAAAAAGTCTCTAATGGAGATCATTTACTTGTGCGATTAGAGGGGGAAAAACAGTATCATACAATGAGTTGCAAAGGTCATAAAGTAACAGCTTTGTCTAGTCTTCCTCACTGGGAAAAGGAAACTGAAAGTGAGAAAGTAGATATTGGATGGGATGAAACCAGAAACCAACTTTCAGTCTAGTCCTTCTCTTTCTCTGGAAATTCTTGCCTGAACTAAGCCCCTCAGAATAAAATGCTATGGTGAACCTAATCTCATAATCTCATTTTCACCTTCCCAAATCAGTGCCTTGTCAGTGACCTTCTTAGGACCTTGAACTTAATTGGATCCCTAGACTCACTGGAGACCAGGCCCCAAACCCTACAACAGCCTCAACACCTGTTTGGCTTTTGCAGTGGCTCACACAGCAAGGGGAGAACCCTCCCCAGGAATAGCCAATCAATGAGCTTTCCTTCCGGTCTCAGTCTGAGCAAAGCTAATGCATATGCAGGACCTTAGTTTTTGCCACATACACTACTACTCAGGGCCAGCAGGAAGCAACTAAAGATTTATATCTTTGTATGTTGCCAAATGTCAGATGGCCCATACGTTATCTAATAACGTGTGACCGGATTGGCTGAAGATGAGTTTTAGTGAGGATGCTTTTAGACATAGCAACTGCTCCACAAATCAAATCATAGATGCTTGTGGAAAACTCAGTGCTTCCTAAGCAGCATTGCTTCCCGACTCAAAATGACTTTTTAAAAAAATATATTTTATTGATTTTCTTACAGAGAGGAAGAGAGAGGGATAGAGAGTTAGTTAGAAACATCGATGAGAGAGGAACATCAATCAGCTGCCTCCTGCACACACACACACACACACACACACACAACACCTGCTGGGGACATGCCCACAACCAAGGCACATGCCCCTGACAAGAATCGAACCTGGGACCCCTGAGTCCACAGGCCGACGCTCTATCCACTGAGCCAAACCAGTCAGGGCTGACTTTATTTCTTTAAATATTCAAACAGACAGACAGATAGTCCTAACACTGGGGCTTGGGTGCACCTTCTCTCCTAAGAGGAAAGACTTTGGAGATGCCATTTATTTTCTCCTGGTATTTTCATATCCCTGACAACTCAAAAACATCATGATCTGGATAGAAAAACAAAATTCAACTCAAATTTGATCATTCTTATTTCTCTTCCGTGTTGATATCGCCCATCACATTGCAGAGGAATGTTCCCAAGATTTCCAAGGTCATATGAACCATCATAGCTAAGAGGCATCTAGAAATTGACTACGGAACCTCCTACTAATCCAGTTCCATTCATGTAGTGTCAACATTTGTTTTGGGTTTTCCTACGATTTGAACTTAAATTTTGAGTTGATTTCACTCCAAGCTGAAGTTTCACTGAAGACGTTGAGAACTCGTCTCTGCTGCATTTGCAACCCAAAGGAAGACAAGCCAAGAACAAAGGATGTAAAACATCTGGGGCCTTGGAGATGTTCAAGTGCAGCCCAAGACACATTCCACAGTGCTCCCATTCTGCTCAGACGGAGTCAGAGCCAGCTAATAAATTATGCCAACACATGAGACATTCAGAGTGGCACAGCTGCTCGGAGTGACAGCCCTTGGTGGAGTATGTTTTAATATAAAAATTTAATAGATGTAATTTAATAGCAATTTTCTTTGGGAGTAAATTGCTCTGAATCATACTCTTAAGAACATTTTTTAAAAAATAGTAATTTAGCAGAAAATGAAAACCTGTGGTTACCTAAGAGGTATCAGGGTGCATTTAGCAATTTGTTTTTCTAGATGAATATACAAGTCAAGTCCACAAGATGAATGGTGGCTGTGGGGAGGCTTTCTCCACTGTTACTCAAGATTTGCTGCTCAGAAAAAGAAACGTATTACCAATGGAAATGTTTCTAATAGAATATAAAAATCTGTTAAGCAATTTTCCAGTACATTAGGTTAAGATTGCCTAAGATGAGTATATCTTCCCGTGACAATCAAACATTGCCTAAACTGTAGTCTTACAACGCCCCTATGTGGAAAGTACTAGTACACTTTGGCCTGCTATTTTAGTCAGTCATTTGTACTCACTTCCATGTGCGACCTCACACGGTCAAAGCCATCTCTGTTACCTGGAAGATTTCCTAATTCCAGGTCACCCACACTTTCATTAGAAGTCATTCTTTCTCGCAGCTTACCCGTACAGGATTCAAAATGAGAAAGCCAGCCTGCTGGTTTTTCTTATTGCCAGCTTTAACATAGCTGGTTTGAAAATCTTGGCTCTGAGTAAAAATAACAATCATCATTTACAGAGAAGCATCTCCAACTTCTTGCCTACTCATCTATTCTACTTTTTACTGATTTATAGAGATAAAAGATCAGCACACCTAGGGAGCATTAAAGAAAAAGGAAATGAGCTTGAGAAAATACTTTTGAGTTATACAATATAAATCAGCTAACAGCCAGTCTGACACCTCTTTCCCACCCCCACCCCCACCCCCAAATATTTGGCCTGCACATAATTTTTCATCTTTAGAATAACTCTTTCAGTAAATCTGCTCTGGAGACAAATAACCACTGAATGTCAACTTAGAAGAAGGGTAGGAATAGGTATGGGTGGAAGCCATAAAGTAATAGTATATAGGAAAATGCTACAACTGTAGCAGGGAATAACATCTAGAACATTCTGAATGTAAGAAAAATTCTATAGAATGGTATTTCCAGGTACTTTTAATGGCCATAAAAAGATACTATTATAGAAACTGACATTGCTTTAGTAATGGGGACATTATAAGGCACAGGATAATGTAAAAAAGAAATGTTTGGAGCCAGGCAGGCTCATCTGAATCCCAGCTCTCCTGCATACTTGCTATACAACCCTGGGCAAGTCACACAGCATTAGTCTGTTTCCTTGCCTATAAAATAGGACAACATAAGTCTAACTTCACAAAGTTGTTCAAAGGATTAGTTAATGTAGAAATTAGGCTCATCAAGTATTGAAGAAATGGTAGCTATTAGTATTAATGATGATATCACACTCCATTCCAAGAGTGCTGCTAAGTCACAGGGAATGAGTTCTATAGAATTTGAATAGAGCTGCAAGTCCACATTTTGTGCAAGTTCCCCATATTTTCAATGTTACATCAAATTTTCAACATGCACAGTGTTTTATCTATCAGCAAGCCTTCCTCCGGGGACCTGAGTCTGTGAATGCTGCCCATTCTGAAATGCATGAGAATGGCACCCTTGTTTCTCACATTGATTTTGATTATTTTTACTTCAGTCACAAACTAGAGTATGGTACAATATTAAACAAGTTTAAAAATACTTTATACACATCACTGCCCTCTAGTGACTAGAATTCTTTCAAGTAATTCATTTAACTGAACCCCTTAAAGCAAAAAACTAAAATGAAAATCTAGTTACTGATCTACTAGCAGGAGAAAAAAACCCTTTTCCAGGAAATGTGCGTTGATCCAACCAATTACACTTGATCTTACTTTCCTGACCAAAGCATCTAGCTATGGTCAGAGCCATTCAGGTGGCTGCATGCACGTTCCATTACAGATGGACTTAAAAGGATTAGCTGTGTGGGGGATGACTATTGAATACTAACACATTAGGCACATTTTCTCTTTAATGCCCCCAACTCTGAAGAACTTGGCCTTCATGGTGTTCCTTACACTTCTTATAAAATTTTTTACAATTAGTATTTATATACAGGGGGAACCCACATTATCAAGGAAGGGAGAAAAAAATCTGGATTGCTAAAAGAGAAATTTTTCACTCAAGAGCTATTCCAGGTTTAAAACACCAAGAGCTTGGCTGACATCCTGAAAGACTGGCCTGTTTAGCTTTAAACTCAGGAAAGCCTCTAACCTCATTCACAGGGGAGAAGGAACAATAGCAGTAGCTACTGTTTACAGGCTAGGCCTTGTGCTTTGCTATTTGTATCACCAACAATCCTGTAGTAGGTGTTATTACCCCCATTTTGTAGATCAGACCAGTTTACATAACTGAGTTTAAATCTTTCTCTGATAACAAGAAGCCATGTGAGAGGCATGTTCCACTTGAAGGTTAAGCAAGACGCCACCTTGGTATAAACAGTAACAAATTACAAAACACTCTGACCCAGAAACTACTGAAGAACAGTAAGAATATTTATTGGTAAAAGACAGGTGTTCAAAGATGACCCAAATTCAATTCTACTTGCCATCAAAAATTAAATGCTACCTGGCTATAAATTCACTGAGAAATTTATTCTACACAGATATAGGTAAGTTTGTGTTATCCAAATGCAAATTTAACTTAGTTTGAAATCCTAAAATTAGAACCTTGAGCTAAATGGTAACTTTCCCCATATTTTTTCAAATTTACAAACTTAAGATGATAAATAGACTCGTCTGCATGAAGCATTAAGGCCAAATTAGAACGTGACATGTGAACCCCTCACTACCTGCCGCCCTCCCCCACTGCGGGCTGCTGGGGCTGCTGGCCACTCCTTGTTGAAGAGCAGCAATCTGTTTTCCTCAGAGGCTCTTCAGTAATAGTAACACTGATGCCTGAACGTGCATCTTTAAACACGTATTTCAGCGGTTGGAAGCCTCTGGGACCATAACCTTCACGCAGCCTTCCATAACAGTCTTTTCACTTTCTTTTACAAAGCACGACACAGCAATGACAGCAATGAACCGCTTCAGCCTTTTCACTTCTGCAGAAGCTACCACCACTTCTCCAACGTATAAAGGGGCTGGAAAGTGAATTTCCTGGGAAATAAAAATGCAGCCTGGGCCTGGCATCTTAGTGCCCAGGAGAGCTGAAATAAGTCCATTGATCAAAACTCCATGCACAATCGTCTTTCCAAACTTGGTGTGTTTTGCAAAATCTTCATTTAAATGCAGCGGATTGACATCCCCTGTTAGTTCTGAGAAGGCAACCACATCCTTTTGTGAGAAGGCTCTGCTGAGTTCAGCCCGGTCTCCAACTCGGATGTGCATATGCTGAAAGTGCTGCCTGCTTACAGCGGGTTGGTTCAGGCAAAGTCTCCTCTGAAGGCTACACCACCAAAGACGATGGCTGGAAATTACGGGGAACATCTTCAGCACCCTCAAATTCCATCAACAGGAGCGCCGAGCTTGTTTCAGTCATCAAGCATTATGCTGGCACCAAAAGATAGTTTTGAGAGCAGAGGAATGTTTCTGAGATTGAAGATTATTCAATCCAATACTAGTTCCCTACTATTACCAGATAATGCAAGGAGAAATGGAGAAACCTGTAATAGAAAGAAAAATGTTTACACAGTTATCAGCAGAAAACTGCACTGAAACGCAGGGCAATGAAGAAACATGCCTAGTTTACAAGATAAGCCAAACTGATGCAGTAGCATTTTAACAAGCATTCTGAGAGGGAGCCATAGATAAGCAAGTGGTCATGATGAGCTCAGAAAGAGCATTCCAATACACAAGTCACTAGGCATTATGCATAAGTGAAAGCTAAGATTTCTCCACAAGGTTCCAAGTTTTATCCCAAAGCTCTTCCCATACAATCTAAACTCTGAGTGCTTTGTCTCATGTTTCAGAAGTAATGAATGTCTGGCTTCCCCCCCTCCCCCCTCCACTGGATGACAGTAACCAAACTAGAGTTATGCAAGCAGAAAAATGGAACACATTCTAAAAAGCAGTTTGATCCACTACTCAGCCTTGTTTGGAATATGTGAAGTAGTCTTTACCTGAATCACTCTGAAGGCACATTTCTTGCCTTTATAGGATCCTAACAGGGTCAAAGAGCTCCACAATCTGACAAGACCACTGCAGAAAAATTGAGAAGGCATAAAGATGTGTCCCTGCAACATCTCCCAAGCACTTTTGTTTGTGACAGTTCAGAAAACTCAATTTAAATGAGAAAACTTTAAAGCATAATATATTATAGGCAGAGAATAAAATGAACCAGAATTAGAAATGTTTCTAAAATATGTATTTCTGAATTTAAAAATACTAATTTCTTTTTTTTAAATGTTTTTTAATTAATTCCAGAGAGGAAGGGAGAGGGAGAGATAGAAACATTAATGATGAGAATCACTGATTGCTGCCTCCTGCACACCCCCTACTGGGGATAAAGCCTGGAACCCGGGCACGTGCCCTTGACCAGAATCGATCCCAGGACCCTTCAGTCTGTAGGCCGATGCTCTATTGGCTGAGCCAGACTGGCTAGGGCTATATTTCAGAAGTTGCAACCATCAGCATCAATTGTAAAACACTACAGTTGTAAGCAAATGCATATTTTGCTCTCTAGGGTGTAAACTCCTGCTAAATGTATGTTCATGTTCTTCCCAATTTAAACTTCCAAAAGCTGCTCAGGGTTCACAATGACAAGGCTCTTCTTATTCTCAGAAAAGAGCACTTTGGCTCTATTTCCCCATCCATCTCCGCTCTGTTATACTAGAAATGCTGTTTGTCGTACCTGCTACATATTCTCAAGATGGCTGACAAGGTCTTCTCTTCGTAGGTTAGGATGTCCAAGGGTAAGGCAGCGTCCACCTAAGTATGGGACAATGCTATTAGCAGACTATTATCTTCACCAATCTAGAATCTAGTAACTAATCCTGTCCATTGCTTTCCTCCTCCAAAAGGAAGCAGTGTTTTACTGAATGGCACTGGAATATTGGGCCTGCTTATTTATAACTCTTCGCGGCCTGCGATGTTCTTCCTGTAACTCTTCGCCCTTTAAGTCTTCATTTAAATTGTTCCCTCCAGATCCCCAAGATGAAGCTCAATCACTTGCTATGCTCTCTCACATACAGGTCCCACATACGTATTTCCCTTTTCATAATAGTCATCATTTTTTGCCATTAATTATTCAATCTGGTTGCCTACCCAACATAATCAAGACCATTAGTCCATGAGACAGAGGCCATGTCTGTTTATAGTTATATCCCTAGGAACTAAGTTTTATACCTGACATGGAAAGAATACAAAGATTTTTTTATTAAAAAAAAAAAATCATTTTATTTTTTATTGAATTTATTGGGGTGACATTGGTTAATAAAATTATATAGGTTTTAGGTGTACAATTCTAGAATACATTCTCTGTATATTGTTGGTTTTTAAAAAATTGATTTCAGAGAGAAGAGAAAGGGAGAGAGATGGAAACATCAATGATGAAAAATAATAATTGATTGGCTGCCTCCTGCATGCTCCTCCCTGGGGATGGAGCTTGTAACCCAGGCATGTGTCCTGACTGGGAATCATTGAACCGTGACCCCCTGGTTCATGAGTTGACACTCAACCACTAAGCCACACCAGCCGGGCACATTCTCTGTATACTGTATTGCTCACCATCTCAAGTTTTTTCTTAAACCTTTGACTTTCAAAAATTAGAGTCTCAGGCGATTGCAAAGAAATGTACAGGAAGGTTTCATGCACCCTCTACCCAGCCCCTCCCCATGCTAACATCTTGTATAACATAGTATGATATTAAAACCAGAAAACTGAAATCGATAAACCAGAGTTTATTCAGATTTTACCGTTTATATATGCACTCTTATTCGTTTGCTTATGTGTGTGCATATGCATAGCTCTTAGCAATTTTAACACATAGGTAGTTTCATATAACCACCACAATCAAGATGAAGAACTATATCACAGCCCTAGCCGGTTTGGCTTGGTGAATAGTGTTGGCCTGTGAACTTAAGGGCCCCAGGTTCGATTCCGGTCAAGGGTACATGTCTGGGTTGCAGGCTCAATCCCCAGTAGGGGCATGCAGTAGGCAGCCAATCAGTGATTCTTTCTCATTATTGATGTCTCTATCTTTCTCTCCCTCTCCCTTCCTCTCTGAAATCAATAAAAAAATATATTTTTAAAAAGAAACTGTACCACCACCACAGAATCTTTCCTTCTACCCCTCTTACAGCCACACCTACTCCTAAATTTCTCTAGTTTATACATTTATGTTATTTCAAGAGCATAATATAAATGAAATCACCCAGTCCATTTCATTTGGGACTGGCTTTTCACTTAGTAAAACTCTCTGGAAATTTGGTCAAGCTGTTGTATCGATAGTTTGTTCCTTTTTATTACTGAGTATATTCCATAGTACGAATGTGTTAGTTTAACTATTCACCCACTGAAGGACATCCAGCTTATCTCTACTTCTCGGCTCTTACTAATAAAGCTGCTATGAACATGCATATACAAATTTTGGGGGGAAGTTGTTTTCATTTCTCTAGAATAAATGCTCAGGTATGCAACTGATGAATACATGTTTAGTCTGTTTAGGACAGGGACGGGGAACCTTTCTTCAGCCAAAGGCCATTTGGATATTTACAGTATCAATTACAGGCCATATAAATTATCAACCTAAAAATTAGCCTATTACTTTTTCTACCCTAGGCCCTTCTTTGCTTCACTGCCCCCAGCTTTAATAAAGATACTCTCAAAATAAACTGCCAAACTGTGTTCCAAAGAGGCTGTACCATCTTACATTCCCGCAACTAATGAATGAATAATTCAGTTTCTCTGCATCCTCGCCAGCATTTAGTGTTCTATTTTTTAAAAATATATATTTTATTGGTTTTTTACAGAGAGGAAGGGAAAGGGATAGTTAGAAACATCGATGAGAGAGAAACATCGATCAGCTGCCTCCTGCACACCCCCAACCGGGGATGTGCCTGCAACCAAGGTACATGCCCCTGACCGGAATTGAACCTGAGATCCTTGAGTCCACAGGCCAACACTCTATCCACTGAGCCTAACCACCTAGGGCATGTTCTCACTATTTTTTATTTCAGTCATTCTTCTAGGTGTGTAGCCATAGCTCATTGTGTTTAAAAATGTTTTCCATTGATTTGAGAGAGGAAGGGGTGGGGGTGAGAGGGAGAAAATGGATTTGTGGTTCCACTCATTTATGTATTCACTGCTTGATCTTGTATCCGCAACCTTGGTCTATTTGGGACGACTCTCCACCAACTGAGCCACCAGGCCAGGGCTCACTGTGTTTTTAATGCTCATTTCCCTAATGGTTGATGATACTGAATCTTTTCACTCATGTGTTTGTTTGCCAAATGTACATCCTTCTGAGTGAAATGCCTATTCGTGTCTTTTACCCACTTTCTTAATTGTATTGTTTAGTTTTTTCTTAACTGTACTGTTTGAGTTTTTTTTATACATTCTAGATATTAGTCCTTTGTCAGGTGTGTGGTTTGCAAATATTTCCCCTCAGTCTGTAATCTGTCTTTCCATCCTCTTAAACTGATTATTTTGTGGAATAAAAGTTTTTAGTTTTGATAAAATGCTTAGCAGATTTGATTTGGTAGAATCAAGAAATAACTTATTGAAAATCACCTGTCTTGGTTCTCTCTCAAAACTCTATTTGCTTTCAAGTGAATGCTAAAACAGGACTGTTCAAGTGCTGGTCTGTGGTAAGGCGCTGCGTCGGAATGTCAATCAACAATATCAGCAAGCACAGCTTTTAGTTCAGCTGTTTTGTTCACAGGGAGACTTTCTCAGTAAAAGAAATATGTGCTAATTTACATTCTACTCGGAGCCACAAATCTTTAAAACTAGTGGCCCAGTGCACGAAATTCGTGCACATTAAAAGGGGATTAATTAGAGGAAGTATTTTAATATTGCTATTTGCCCTTTCTCCATAATAGAAGTGCCAGAGATTAAAGAAAATTACTAAAACGTATATGAAAATCTTCCTATGAAAATCTTCTTACTGTCGAGAGTCAGGGGTGCACCATGGAACCCAGAGTCAAGTCTTCAACCACCCATGTGCACCTCAAAATCGCTCGAGACCCAAACCTGGATGGCTCCCTTTCATTGGGCTAGATCCAGACCCATCTGGTCCCACCCTGT
>PVJC01015378.1:0-35141 GCA_004026665.1 Murina feae
GATGCGGCTGGGGGCAGGTCCCCAGTGGTGACACACACACATACACACACACACACACAGAAGGCGCCTGGCAGACTGGGGCCATCATAGGACATCCACTGAGGGGTCCCAGACTGTCAGAGGGCACAGGCCGGGCTGAGGGACTCCCTCCACCCCGAGTGCACAAATTTTTGTGCACCGGGCCCCTAGTATATATATAAAAAGAACTGATATCTTAACTATAGTGGCTCATACTTTTATAGCACTTACTATGTGTCATATATTCTACCAAGTGCTTTACATGGATTAAATCATTTAACTCTGACAACAACTCTATGAGGTAAATGCTGTTGTTATCCACATTTTACTGATGAGGGAACTGAAATACAGATAAGTTAAGTGACTTGCTCCAGGTAACATAAGTCATACATTTTGGAACTGGTCTCCAGGGGCCAGCCTTCTCACTATTATAGAACTCTGCCTCTTCTTTTTTGATGTGTGAATTGATTAAGAAATCCTAGATTTTATAATGATATAGACAAAAAAAGAAGGAAGAAAGGGATCACAGGAGGTAGTGGATGAGATTTTTGCAATATAGTAGTATTTGATACAGAGAATGTGAGATGGGAGAAAGATTTCAGGTATGCGCTCACCTTCCTTCACTGCTTCCTCATTAAGTGATGTAAGCACTTCATTCTTCTTTTCCTGGTTACCTGCCAGAGCAAAAGCATAGGCCAACAGTGCCTTGGTGTAGACATGGCTTCCATGGTGTCCTTCCTTTGCTGACTTCCAGGCTGACTCCAGGCAGAACATGGCATTACGGACAACAGGGTGCTGTGAAGGGACGGCAAGAAGGGAACTGAGCTGTGTGAACAGGGAGGCTAGCATTCCCAAGTAAATGCAGATTGTAGAAGGGAAGTGAAAAACAATTTCAAATGCATTTGTCTATCCTCATTCTTATGGGTAGAGAGAATAGTATTTTTTATCTGTTATTCTCACATTTATGAGGCAGGAACATAGGCCATACCTTTCGAATTCATTGTGTGTGTGTGTGTGTGTGTGTGTTGGGGAGTGGGATGGTTAGGGAATAAATAGCCCAAGAGCATCACTGGGAAAGTGTAAATCTTTCTTAATGGAGTGACAAAATTCTCTATTGAGCTGGGAAGCATTGGAATTGCATAGAAGGAACGCTGACACTTGGCTCGTAGTAGGGTGATATTTCACACAGCAAGTTAGTAGTTTCATGGCATCCAGAATCAAGCTTCAGCAGGGGAAGGAGGTGGTACCTACAGTGATGGGAAGAGGAATCTCCAGAAGGGCAATGGTGATATAGGCAGAGAGGGTCTCTTCATCTTCTACTCCACCCTGTAAATATGCACAAGAGAGATTTGAGTCATTTAACTTCTGACAAGATTCTTAGTCAGCTCTCTGTTTTCTACTGTCATGGAATTTATCCTTTCCCATATTCATCCCAATGTGGCAAAACATCATAATTAACCTAAATGCTATCCCCTCTTTCTTTCTACTATCCAGGTTTTATTTTCTTCAGATACCTTCCCTAAGGAATTCCTAGGTTACTACCCCCTCTCCTCATCTTGATTTGCCTCATAATGGGCAAGTCAAAGGTGTGAGAACACTTCACCTTAATGGCATTGTTGAGCAGTGACCCGGAGCTTCTAAAACAGCCATTGTCCTTCTGTTTCTGGGAGAGCCAGGTGAGGGCTTGATTGATGTGCGCTTCATCAATGAAGATGTACCTTCGAGCCTGAGCAAAAGTCTTCAGTACAAAGGCGGTGAGCCTGAGAGGGGAGGAAGTGATGATGATATTTATGTTGTTACATAAATGGTTTTACAGCCACTTTGCAGCAGTAGCCTTCATAGGACACTTTTCACATTGATGAGAGTCATCTAACAGGAATTCCTGTATATGTAGAGCTCCCATCTCCTTTGGACTGCTAGCTCTAATTAATTCGCCAGGTCTTATATTTCCCTGCTGACGCACATCCTCTTTGCTACAGAGAGTCTAAGTACTTCTAATGTTACTTTAAGAAAACGTATTTGAGTAAGGCTTTAAACCTTTCCTTTCTTTAGAGTTTTCCTTTGGTAGATGGCAGAATCTTCTATACAACTCTTACGTGCAGGAACAACCTCTAATAATGCTTTGCCTTAGAGATTGAAAACCTGTTCATATCATAGGTCCTTTTCATTTCTTTCCTTCTGTTGGTTAATTTATTCTCAGTCAAGTTGAGTATGATCTAAAAAAAAACTAATGTAATCTGAAGTGAACGTGAAATTATATGTTATGTTCATTGGCCATATCATAAAAATGCTCATGGTTATGGAAATAGTTTTTAGAAAAAAATTTTTTTTAGAAAGAAAAACCTTGATGTATTAACAGGATGAATTTTGGAGTCAAGTGTAGCATACATGTATTTGAATCTCAGCTTTTCTGTTTGTTACCTTGCTAATCTTGGTGTATTTACCTAGTAGAATCAAGTATAGTCTTAATAATACATATTTGATAAGGTTACTGTGAATATCATTATGATAATGTATGGAAATGAGTTGGCACAAAAATAGCTCAAAAAACTCTTTTTCTTACCAGGTATTGCCTGTGCTCCTGCCATATTGCTCCCCAAACGTACTATAGGAGCCATCAGAGTGCTTGTAGTTCAGCTGTCTCTGGTAGCCTGGAGTGGAAAGTTTATGAAACAGGATGAAAGATTGTACATGCTGCAGCCAGAGAATTATCAAAATGCTTTGGCCTTGTGATATTTTTAAAAATTTGCTGTCATATGTTAGAAGGTTCTCAGTCCAAAACATTTTATTGGGGTTTGGACCCTGGATAGTTACCATGAAATTAACTTTCATAGTATTCTTATCATAAAAACTATCAGTATGATAAGCTAATATATCATAGTATTGATAAGTAACTCAAGCCTATTGGGAAATCCAATCTATTGTTGAAGTTATACTGTGAAGTTTTCACTCACTCATTCAGTCACTCACCAGTATTGAGGAAGCCAATGGCCTTGGACTTGACCTCTTGAGTCAGTTGCTGTGTTTCATTTAGATAATCCAGAACATAGATATTAGGAGTGAAGAGGACCATATTCTGTTCTCCACAGCCATAGGGCATTTTTAGGAGATTTTGTGTGTTTCTCATGGCAGAAGCTAATATGTCTCCTAAAGCATGGGAGAGATGGGAAGTCATAAAGCTTATCAATTATAACTTATTAGAATCATAAATACATAAATTATTAGCTGGGGTAAAGAAATGATTTTTAGGAAAGGTAAATCTTCCAGAGATAGAAGTATGATTGGAATCAATAAACAAGCCTAAAAAAGGAGAGAAGAAAGAAGTTTAAATTACAATTGTTATTTTGAGGAAGTATTTATGGAAAAAATATAGTAGAAACTGTCAATATCTATAATAATACAAGTGTAATATGCTAATTAGACAAGACATCCTTCCAGATGACCTCATGGATGAAGCCAGGGCTGTGAGGGAAGCCTGGGTCCTGGGTGCCAGAGGCAAGCCTGTGCTGGCAGCTGGGGGAAGGAAGGCCTACTCTTGCACGAATTTAGTGCATCAGGCCTCTAGTACTAGAATAATCTACTTGGTCTGGAGACTTACCCAAAACTGAGAAGGAGGCTCGGGCAGAGTCTTCTACCACATTTGGTGGCAGCTTCAGAGATACTTGATCAGGCACCTCAGCACCTAGAAAAAAAAAACAAGTCAGCCATAATGAAAACTATTTCTGCTATATATCTTCCTGAAGAGCTCTAAGACCAAGAAGTCAGAAGTATGGCTTACCTAAACTTCTGTAAAAAGCTGTCTCTCTTTTAATATTCCCGTTTTTTATATCTTAAATGTATATGAACAGGATTCTGAGATTTTCAGAACTTGTCTTCCCCCAACCACTTTTTCTATTTATGTATAGAGTTGCATTCCAAAAGAAGCCTACACATTTACTAGTGCCCCTGATATTATCCTATCACTGATACAAGGTGGTTATCACAAAATGTTGTATTTAATGTCCATCCCCAACCTCCTACCCAACAGTTGTGAGAGAAACCTCCCCCCCCAAAACCCTGATGTACACATAAATAAAATAAAAATATCAAAAATTTACTAAATCTAATCTAATAAAAGTAATATTGAAATTGACTGTTTCTATGGGATGCCTAAGCCACGCCCACCAGCCAATCAGAGTGGCTGTATGCAAATTAATCCAGCCAAGATGGAGACCGGCAGTCACAGAGCTAGAGTAAACAGACAGCTTCTGTTGCTCCAGGAGTAAGCTGTCTGCCGGCCAGCTGGGCCTCTCTGTGCTTCAGGCAACACACTTGCAACCTAGTTACAATTATAGAAGCTTCGGAGCGGAAGCAAAAACAGCAGGCCTGGGTACGACTACTAAAGCAACATTCTTTCAATTATAGAAATCACAAGCTGAAGCAGACAGGAGGCTTCATTACCTGCCTAGGCCTCGGCTTAAAGGAATAGTGTATCAATTATAGAAGATAAATAAACCCCAGAAATCTGCTTCCAGACAGCCTTGCTGGGACATTGGGTCAATGGGAGCTGTGGGCAGCCTGAAAGCCTGAAAACATCCATCAGCCCGTCACCCAGGCTGGCCATACCCCAATGGGGTGAGGGATCCCACTGTGGTGCTTGGCCAGCCTGCAAACAGCCATCTGCCCCTCACCCAGGCTGGCCAGGTACCCCAGAAGGGGCCCAAAACCTGAAGGGACTGTGGGCAGCCTGAAAATGGCCCTAGCCCATCATCCAGGCTGGCCACACCCCAATGGGGTGAGGGTCCACACTGGGGGGCTTGGCCAAACTGCAAACAGCCATCAGCCCCTCACCCAGGTTGACCAGGCATGCCAGCAGGTGGACATCCCCAGAAAGGTCCCAGACTGTGAGAGGGCACAGGCTGGGCTGAGGGACCTCCCGGGTGCACAAATTTTTGTGCACCGGACCCTTAGTTCTATAATAATGCTCTGTCTTAACTTTCATCAAATTTCACCTGATATGAAAATAGTGTTTTTATGGAAGTCCTAGACATAGGGGTGGGGCAAAGATGAACAAAATTTGACTCATTGAAAATAAATAAGATAATTGCTGCTGATAAGCATACATTTGCTGCCATTCTAATGGTGAATTACATGAAGATGAAAAAAGTGAAGTGTATTTATCTTAATGCTACATTTATTCCTTGTAAAATTAATAAAACTTTTGTCAAAGGGTACAAGGTTTCAGTTATTCAATATGCATAAGTTCTAGATATCTACCATTCAGCATAGTGCCTCTAGTTAACAATATTGTATACATAAACATTTGCTAATAGGATAGATCTTATATTAAATGTTCTTATCATCTATATATATAAAAGCCCAGCGACCAAATGGCAGAATGACCAGAACAACTGGTCAACCAGTTGTTTAATAATGCGCACTGACCACTAGGGGCAGACGCTCAATGCAGAAGCGGCCCTCTGGTGGTCAGTGTGCTCCTACAGTGGGAGTGCTGCTCGGCTGACTGGGATGAGTGGCTGCTCCTGCAGTGGGAGCAGCTGCTAACAGTTCCAGGGTGAGGCTGAGTCTCTGCATCTGTCAAATACTTGAGACAATCCAGACTCTGACCTGACCCTAGCTGATGCAGGCCCTTTAAGGTGTGTTCTAGAAAGAGTGTGAGGAGCTGGCATAGGGGCCATGACTGTGTACCCCGTGGGGAGGCTGTCCTGATGGCTGAAGATCCTGGATCATGGCTGCCCTGAACATCCCTGATGGTGTCACCAACTTGGCATCACACATCAAGGACATTCATTGAGTGGCTTTAGGGTGCAAAGCTCTCCACCAGGTTCCTCCAGGACACAGAACATGCCTTTACCCAAGATATTACTCCGAAATATTAGCTCAGACTAATTTCCTCATTCACTCATTCAGCAGCTGCTCAGAGGACGGGTCCACAGCACTTGGCTGACCAGGATGAGTGGCTGCTCCCTCAGCAGGCTGATCCCCACAGTCCATGCCCCCCACCAGTGCATGAATCTGTGCACTGGGCCTTTAGTGCAAAATAATAGAGTGGGAGGGAACTTTTTGAGATGATGGTTAGGTTTATGGTAAAGGTTGTGGATTATACTTAAATCTTCAAACTCATCAAGAAGTCTACATTATGGCCCTAAGTGGTTTGGCTCAGTGGATAGAGCCTCAGCCTATGACTGAAGGGTCCCAGGTTCGATTCAGGTCAAGAGCATGTGCCTTGGTTGCAGGCACATCCCCAGTAGGGGGTGTGCAGGAGGCAGCTGATCAATTCTTCTCTCTCATCGATGTTTCTAACTCTCTATCCCTCTCCTTTCTTCTCTATAAAAAAATCAATAAAATATATTAAAAAAGAGTCTACATTATGTATGTTTTTAATTATATTAGTTATATAATTAAATTTAAATTCAATCATGTAGTTAAGTATATAATGTAGTTATGTATTAAATACATATATTAATTATGCATACGTGATTTGTATGTTAAAAAACTCTATTAGTTAAAAAAAAGAGAAAACTTAGGTAAGGAAATAGACATCATAAGTAAACTAAAAAGACAAACCACCAACTGAAAGAAAATAAAATATTTGTAGCCCTAGCCAGTTTGGCTTGGTGGATAGTGTCGGTCTGTGGACTGAAGGGTCCCAGGTTTGACTCCAGTCAAGTGCACATGCCCGAGTTGCAGGCTCAATTCCCAGTAGAGGGCGTGAAGGAGGCAGCCAATCAATGTTTCTCTCTCATGATGTTTCTATCTCTCCCTCTCCCCTTCTCTCTGACATCAATAAAGAAATATATTTAAAAAACCCAAAAGACCAAACTTAGTTATTAAAAAAAAGGAAAATATTTGTAACTTATTCAATAGATAAAGATTCAGTGTCCTACAGTTGAATCAGAAAAAGGACAAACTACTCCAACAGTTTAGAATAGTTAAGGATATAAATACAATTCATAAACATGTACAAATAAGCTCATCCTCACTTGTGATTAGAGAAATCTAAGTTAAAACAACCAAATTTTTGGTTAAAATTAAAAACTTTTATGGTAATAGATGATTACATTGCAGGGAATGTAAATTGGTGGAAATATAAACATGAATTTAAGTAAAAAATGTTTTTGTTAAAACTAAGAATATACTTAGTGCTCTCTAATCAGGAATTTCACATTTTGATATCTATTTTGTGTGTACACAGGGCACCTAAATTTGTGTATGTATGTACAGATGGGGCAAAAGTTAGTATATAGTTATGAATACACGGAACGGAACACAATTTATTCTCTATTATTATTGAGCAACTATTGAATTATTTTCCATGTGAACAACTATAAATGTACTTTTGCCCCATCCTGTATGTATGCATGCATGTATTTATTTATCCATGCTTGTATTTATTTATTCCTTTATTCTGATAAATAATTGGAAAAAACAATTTGAGAATGGCTATAAAAACCAAGCAGAACTGTGATATATTATAGTATGAAATTGAAGGGAACTTAAAGGAATTACCTAGATTTATAATTTAACATGGATAAATTTTAAAGATAAATTGCTGAGTAAAAGTAAGCAAGTAAAAGAAACTTATGCCATATAAATACACAAATTCATCTACACATATTACTTCTAAACAAGCTTGCAGGGAGGGCATTTGTGGGCTATCAGGCCAGCAGAGGAGGGCAGTTAGGGGTGACCAGGCCTGTAGGGAAAGGCATTTGGGGGCGAACGGGCTGGTAGGCGAGTGGTTAGGGGATGATCAGGCTGGCAGGGGAGTGGTTAGGGGGTGATGAGGCAGGCAGGCAGGCAAGCAGTTGGGAGCCAGCAGTCCCAGATTGGAGAGGGTGCAGGCTGGGCTAAGGGGAACCCCCCCCCCAGTGCACAAATTTCATGCACTGGGCCTCTAGTAATATATAAAATTCTTTGAGCTTCAAATGTTGTACAAACTTTAGTTAATGTTATTTTAATTATTAAAGCTGATTCTTACCTGATGGGCAAAGCAGGGAGTTGAATGTTGCTTCCTTCTCTATTCCTTCAGGCTTTATATGGAAAGAAAGGACAATTAGAGGAGAGAATGGACTGACTTTCAGGATACTTGTACTGATAGCTTAACCACAAATTTCTTGATAGTAAAGAGTAGAACTAGAACTGATTTTCAAGTGTATTATATAAATAAATTCTGTAAGCAAAAGCAATATAAAGGAGACAGATTGATAGATGAGAAAATGAGGGGAGAAATGTGAAAATAAGAGAGAGATGGAAAGACAGATACAGATATGTATATCGATATTTATAAAAGAATATTATGAAATATCTCATGACCGTACATTATGTAGCCCTTCTTACCTAAAGGTTATAATCTCAACTGAATTCAGCATTGTTTTCATTGATGCATTGTTACCTATAAATGGGCAGGCTTACTCACTTCAACCAAAAGGGGCTTGATGATTGTGTCTTTCTTTCCATATTGAGGGACTACAGCCACCTCAGTCCCACACAGTTCCTGAGACTCCAGCGCCTCTGCGTTCACGGTGAAATTCACAGTCCCTGAAAAAAGGGCAAGTAGAGATGAGCACGATTTCCCCTTTCTTCCATACCTCTAAACTACGAGGTTTAGAAATGTCCTGTAAACCCCTTCCCCTGTGTTTTTTTGTTTTGTTTTAAAAACGTAAGAGCAGGAATAGAAGCAGCACAAACTAGAAAATAATGATACTGAGCATCTGAGGTGGAAATGGAGGTGAGGGAAATAAAAATATCCCTCTAGACCTCCTAGAATAAAAGACAAAGAAAAAAAATCCTACCATCTGGGGAGGGGGTGTCTTTGCCTGAGGGAAGTAGAACTAGATATAAGGATCGCACTCATATACAATCTCTGAGTAGGGTTGAGTAGTTTTAGGAATAT
This sequence comes from Murina feae, assembly GCA_004026665.1. Lineage (NCBI taxonomy): Eukaryota > Metazoa > Chordata > Mammalia > Chiroptera > Vespertilionidae > Murina > Murina feae. Next base: position 8,915 of record PVJC01015378.1, read on the forward strand.
GCCCGTCACCTAATGACTTGGGAGTTACTGCCCAGGACACGGTTTGTCGTCCATTCCCACAGATGCATTGAGAGTCTTGTTCCTTCTCCCCTGGGACAGCCAGGAATTCAGGAGAGGCTTCTAGGTGCACTCTGACCTGAAATCACACATGAGACAGAGACGAGATCAGAGGAAGAAGGGGACCAAAGAAGAAAGGTGTGAAATAAAGCATTTTAGGGAGTGGTTAGATTTCAGGTTGCCTAGTATTGAACACCTTATAGGTAGAATTGAACTTGAAATATTAGTATTTTGGTATAATCTGCTCTTTCATGTGGTGGGACCAGAGGTGAGGAAAAGTCATGATGACATGTGCCTGTGGGAGCTCTACTTCTTTGGTCTGAAATCTTGACCATTCTCTCAGCTTTTCCAGCAGAGTACACGAGATTTGTAAACAGTTATGGTTTCAGTGGATGTAAGATGCTCACGAATAATTTTTAATTAATGACACATGAAAAGTTAACATATGGGAATGTAGGGGTTGAAACCTTGAAGAATCTAAGACATGTAAATCATGCCTATTGATTTTTGATGTCCAAATCAGAAATCTTCATACGACACAAACTTCCTAACCTTAGAAGATTGTGATGAGTCAGAAACTTGAGACAATATGGATGGACTTTCAGAATACGATGCTAAGTGAAATGTCAGTCACAAAAACCTAAGAACTGTATAATCTCACCCAAATGTGCGATATAAAATTGAAGATCAAGACACAGACACTAGTATGGTGGTTACCAGAGTTAAGAGAGTGGGAGTAGCAAAGGGTAAATGGAGCTAACTATATGGTGACGGAAGATGATTTGACTGTGGATGGTGGGCACACAATGCAATATACAGATCATGTATCATAGAAATGTACACTTGAAATCTATGTAATATTATTAATCAATGTCACCCCAGTAAATTTAATTTAAAAATATTAGAAAGGAGAAAAAAAAGGGACTCAGAAATTTGTTTTAAGTTGCAATCTGGTATTTGGAGATATCAGCAACTATAGTTATGTATATGCATATGAGTATCTAATAGTACTCTTCTTCTGATAAGCACAGTTCCACACAGGAGTTTGATAATATTCCTAGGAATGCAATTTTAATTTAATTAACCTTGTGTTCAATTTAGGAAAGCGAGGTCCTTACCCGGATGCAATTGGGAAGGTAGTTTAGGACAGTGGCCTTGAGTGTGAAGGCCTCTCCACGGATCACAGAGTAGGGCATCGTGAGTTCCACAAAGAAGGGCTGGAAGGCTCGGAGAGTGGTGGGAAGAGAGAGGCCGATTCCAGTGTCATCGGACAGGCAGAAGGCCCCTGCCTTCCACTCAGTGATGGTATCAGGGACTGTTACTCCTACTTCAGCCACACCTGATGAGCTGGGGAGGACAGCAATGTGAAGAACAGAAAGAAGCAGCTAAATAAATCCTTTCTAGAAACCCCTATAAGTGATTCTGTTGTCATGATTTGGATGCACTCAGAAGAAGTACTAATAATGTAGAGTCTAAACAAGGCTTAAAATAGGATCATATAACTCTCTTTCTTCCAAATCTGATCATTTTAAAGCCTAGTCTATATTAGACTCTCCTATAGACAGATAGCTGTAGTATAATCTATTATAGATGATGCTATATAATTCTAACTAATAAAAGTGTAATATTAAAATTAACCATTTCTTTGGGACGGGTTAAGCCACGCCCACCAGCCAATCAGACTGACTGTATGTAAATTAGCCTAGCCAAGATGGCGGAGGCCGCAGCCCTGGTGTGCAGCTTCTCCGGGGCTGTGACCTCCGCCATCTTGGGAGCCTCCATCTGGGAAGGCATCCGGTGCCCTGAGCCGGCCCATGCCTTCCCAGGCGGAAGCTTCGGGGGGCGGGACAAGCCGGCCGGACCCCGAGCCTCCCTCCTGGGCCTGGGAGGCCATGGGGTGGCCACCTGCCACCCGATCGCTTCCCAGGCAGATCGCCTGGAGGGTCAGTGGGAGCTGTGGCCAGCCTGAAAACTGCCCTCAGTCCCTCACCCAGGCTTGCCACACCCCCTGGGGTGAGGGTTCCCACTGGGGAGCTTGGCCAGCCTGCAAATAGACATTGGCCCCTCACCCAGGCTGGCCAGGCACACCAGCAGGTGGACATCCCCCGAGGGGTCCCAGACTGCGAGAGGGCACAGGCTGGGCTGAGGGAACCCCATCCCCCCATGCACAAATTTTTGTGCACCGGGCCCCTAGTACTATACAATAAAAGCATAATATGCAAATAGACTGAATGGCTGAACCGCGAAACGACCATCTGGAGGACCATCCGGGACCACGCTATGACACCCACTTGCACCAGGCTAGCCAAGGTGAGTGCGATGCGATTGGTCAGGGCCTGGCCATTGCCCCATGATCGCTTAGCAGAGGGAGGTCCAGGTCACTGACTGGCAGGCTGTGGCGAGTGGTCAGGGCTTCCTTCTGCAAGAGAAGCCCAGGTCCTGGGTGTCAGAGGGAAGCCGGTGCCAGCAGCCAGGGGAAAGAAGGCCTAATCTTGCACGGATTTCGTGCATCAGGCCTCTAGTATAGTTATAAACTAACTATGTAATTTGAAATTGTTCCTTAAATTTTGATCTCTAAAATATTGCTCCACTGAAGGCAAGTTTATAATTTTCAATTCTACCACTATTGTGTGTAGTTTGCTTTACTGATTCTGTGCTTAATTCAAGAAAGCTGACCAATAAAGGGTGCTTGGTTTTATTTAGTCTTTATGCCTGTTTTCTGGACATTTTTTGAATTAACTTTGTGCAAAATTTCTTAGCTCTGATGCAATTTATTAGTGAGGTATCATAGCAGAAGTAGTTATGTCCAGTTTCTCCTAAAAACAGCAATGTGTCCAAAATAAATACTGGGGCATTGAAAAATTAACTAAAAATTGAAAATTCTGAGGAATATCTACTGTTGTATCTTATATATAAAGGAAGTTACTTACTCTACTACCACCAAGTCCCAGATCCACGTCTCAGGAAAGTATTTTCTCACCGTCTCTGTGACAGGCTCTGCGGCAGGTGCAGGCCCTGCAGCACCTACTCCATAAGCACTGCTGCCTCTCATTGTCATTGTTTCTATGGTGGGTGGGGGAGGAGACAGAAACAATAAATAGAAACATCAAGCTTTTAAGAGACTGTGATAAGTGCTACAAGAGAAATAAACAAGGTGGTGAAATAAGAACCAGGAGAGGCACTAGGGTGTTAAGAAAAAGCTTCTTTGAGAAGGTAATGTTTTAGCTCAATTCTTTTTTTTTTTTTTAAATTTCTTCATTGGTCAAGGTATTACAATTGTGTCCTCACCCCCTCCCCCCAATAACCCCAACCCTCCTCCCCCACTCATGCTCTCATCCTTCTGTTGTGTGAGTTCATTGTTTTGGCTTATATGTATGCATACAAGTTCTTTGGTTGATCTCTCCCCCCCACCCTCCCTCCGGGGATCAACAGACCGATCGCTGCTTCTCTGTCTCTGGGTCTGTCCCTGCTCATCAGTCTATGTTGTTCTCTATATTCCACAGATGAGTGGGGTGGGGGAAGAGAATCACAAACAGAGAACATAGAGAGAGAGGCAGAAAGGGCCGAGGATTGTCCTTGGGGCAGAACAGAGTCCTCTGTGGCTACTGCACATTGTGCAAGTGAAGATTTCTATGACATGGGGGTGGGAGGAGGGAGGAATCAAAATTTCCATTTGGTGTGTTTCCCTGTGGGAGAAAAGAGAAATCACAGCAGGGGCTTTGTGAAACAGTTCATGGGAGCAAAAGGAAAAAAGGATTACAAAGAGAGTACCTGGGTTGCAGATTAGATCCCGGCCCTGGTGGGGACGCATGTGGGAAGCAACTGATCTATGTGTCTCTCTCCCATCTCTTTCTCTCTCCCCTTCCACTCTCTCTAAAAATCAATGAAAAAAATATTTTCACTCCTCAGGGGAGGATTAAAGAAGAAAAAAAAAGCTCTTTATTTCCTTATGTGTCAAAAAATCAGAGTTAGGATCTCTTATCTTATTTACTATAACTTCTGTTAATGATGTACTGGTAAATATTTAGCAAAGCACACTGGAAAAATATTTGTGCATATATATATATATATATATATATATATATATATATATATACTTGTGCAAACATAACTTTAAATCTGACAAAAGATTAAAGAATATAATTTCTAAATACTAATACAAATATACAATAATTTAAATTCCAGATAGACAATTCAGCATTGAATTTTTTTCTTAAAAAATGTTTTTATTAATTTCAGAGAGGAAGGGAGAGGAAGAGAAAGAGAAAGATCAATGACAAGAGAATCATTGATTGGCTGCCTCCTACATGCCTCCTACTGGGGATTGAGCCCCCAACCTGGGCATGTGCCCTTGACTGGAATAAAACCTGGAACCCTTCAGTCTGCAGGCCGATGCTGTATCCATTGAATCAAGTCAGCTAGGGCAATTTTTTTTTCTTGATATTTGACAAACTCTTTGGTTTGTACTCAACCTGTATTCAACCATTATCTGACAATTAGACTAGAAGCAAATGCTTCATTCCTATCTGATTAATCAAAGAAATAGCCCATATCATCGACAAATGAGTGATTTCAACACTAATATTGCCTGATGTTATTGGGACATTAAGTAACTTATTCCCTTGATTGGTGAGAATGTAGCCTGACTTGAGAAACATTTCTGTTTCTGTTTATGCCTGAAAACTTACTCTTCCTTTGTGAACGCCACATATTTTTGTTTACTCCATACAAATTCTTTGACTGGCTTTTCTGATTCCTCGATCAGAATCAATCCTTTCTTTTACTTTGCACACATTCCCTGTCTTTTAACACTTTTCACAATCTGCCATGTGTTCTCTTCAGCTTTGCATATGTGGGGGTTTGATGCAATCAGAATTTTTGGGGTCATATTGCAATGTAACCTTGATATATCTGAATCACAAGTGTTTTTTTTGGTTAATTTTAACCACATTTCACCTTTTAATAATTCCTTTTATTTGGTTCAATATATTAGGCAATTTATTATTATTATTATTATTTTACCTGAATAATCGTATAGTCTTGCAACACCTGACATTGCAAAGGGTTGGGGTTGATAGTATGAACACACTCTGGGTTTATGAATCTTTGAGTTGGTGAACACCTTTAAACCCATATCCTGTGAAGAAAATTATCACCTAATTAGTACATAAATATTATAAAGTATATATAGGCAAATACTTTTAAAAGTTGAAATTAATAACCAATCCAATTAGTTTAATATGAAACTTAAAACAATTTTTAAAGCAGCTTTTCATTTATTTTTTTTAAATTTTGTTTTATTGCTTAAAGTATTACAACGTGTGTTAGATAGGTCTCCATTTTTTTCCCTTGACCTTCCCCCCTCCTCCCCTACCCCCCAGTGTCTTGTGTCCATTGATTATGCTCATATGCATGCATACAAGTCTTTCAGTTGATCTCTTAACTCCCCCCCCAACCCTCCCCAGGCAGATACTTTTAAAAATTGAAATTAATAAACAATCCAATTAGTTTAATATGAAACTTAAAACAATTTTAAAAAAATATTTTGTATTGACTTCAGAGAGGAAGGGAAAGGGAGGGAGAGAGAGAAACATATCAATGATGAGAGAGAATCATTGATCAGCGGCCTCCTGCACATCCCTTACTGGGGATAGAGCTCACAACCTGGGCATGTACCCTTGATCAAATCAAACCTGGGACCATTCAGTGCACAGGCCGGTGCTCTATCCACTGAGCCAAACTGGCTAGAGCTAATACTAAACCTTTAATGTACACATTTGTAGAAGGAATATTGGAATACTTACCGAGGTAATTTCATTTTTTAAAAACACTTTGAACTTATATATTTGACACTTATAAGTATAATAAGAAAATAAATTTTAGTAAAAAGAAGAAAACTTGATTAATAGTCCAAAAAGTAACAGTACTGGTTCTTTGCTATTAGTAGATCTGCTACTTACAGTGACCTTGGAGAAATCACTTGACCTTTCTGTGTCTCATTACCCTCAACTATGATATGAAGGCATTAAATAAATAATTTTTAAAATTTATATAATAGTTTGTAAACCTTAGGAACTGATCATTTACAATAGAAGGAATTTACCTGTAGAAAGCTATACATGTCTTTTTCATTTGTACTTGACATTGGGGAATAGATGATTCCATTGATCTGGATCTGGTCACTGATACAGTCTACATTAGTTTCCTCATGTTGATTCAAACTTTCAGGGAAACCAGTGAGGTCCTTTACTGGTAGCAGGTTATAAACCTTTACAAATGCAAAAGACAGAAGGACAAACAGATTGTGGTTTATTTTTCTTAAGTGCAAGTATAAAAGAAAAGCATAATTGCCATTAGTTTTTGAGTATCTTCATTGCTTAGATATTTTATAAAGAAGACTAGAGGCCTGGTGCATGAATTCATGGGGTAGAGGGAGGGACTGTGGGAGGTTGGCCTCTGGCCCCGAGGAAGGAGCTGGCTCTTGGCCACCCTGGGAAAGGGTCCATGTCTGCCACCACCCTCCCCTGATTCCCTGTCCCAGCTGGGCCCTGGTGGGGTTGGGAGAGAAGGCGACAGTCATCGGGCCAGGCATGGAAGGAATGGATGCTGATGCCACCGTCAGCACTCCACCACTGCATGGTTCCCCACTTCTTCCCCCCCAACTCCTTCCCTGACTGCTGTGCTGCCACTGCAGCAGGCGGGCAGCCCACCCTGGGGAAGGGAGAGGACGGGAGCAAGAGAAACCCTTGTATCGAGGGCTGACTTTCAATAGATCACAGTGAGGGAGTTGCTCTGCTACATATGAAAACCTGACCCAGAAGCAGGTCTCTACTAATGGTTTAGCAACAGAGGCTGATGGGGGCTGGCTGGCTGCGGGGAGGGGCCATGGGAGAACAGTCATGTCATTCTGGTTGTTTGGTCATAATGGTTGCTTAGGTGCATATACATATATATTCTAATAAAAGAGTAATATGCGAATTGACCCTCACTCCATTACATCTAAGCCATGCTCATCAGCCAAGCCATGCCCACCAGCCAATCAGAGCAGCTGTATGCAAATTAACCCAGCCAAGATGGTGACCGGCAGCCACAGAGCTAGAGCAAACGGGAAGCTTCCGTTGCATGAGCAATGGATGAAACTGCCTGCTTAAGGCAACAAAGTTTCAATTATAGAAGATAAATAAACCTCAGAAACCTGATTCCAGCCAGCCTCGCTGGGACATTGGGTCAATGGAAGCTGTGGACAGCCTGAAAATGGCCCTCATCCCCTCACCCAGGCTGGCCACATCCCCATGGGGTGAGGGTCCCCACTGGGGGCTTGAGCAGCCTGCAAACAGCCATCAGCCCCTTACCCAGGCTGGCCAGGCACACCAACAGGTGGACATCCCCCAAGGGGTCCCAGACTGCGAGAGGGCACAGGCCAGGCTGAGGGACCCCCCCGAGTGCACAAATTTTTGTGCACTAGGGCCCGTGTGTGTGTGTGTGTGTGTATGATTTTGAAAATAACAATTTTAGGAAAAACAAACAAACCCCAAACATTGCCATCTAAGCAGGGTTATAATACTTCGTTACATAGTTCAAAGGCAAACCTTAGACTCCATGCTAGAATGAAATATAACTATTAAGAGAAATTGAGATCTGCTATACTTGAGACATTGCACAAAGCTTTAAGATGGTAGACTGAAATGAGATAGCATTATCGCTACCTGATGGTTAGCAACTGACTCAGTGTATAACAAAGTTAATGGACATTTTGGGTATTTTCTTAGGTATTATTCATGGGAACAAAATGCTCCAGATCTTTACAAATACATAAAACTTTAACTGTAAAATACTGGAAATGATGTTTTTAAATTCATTTGAAAAGGATAAGACAGATATAAAAATACATTATATTAATAGAAGTTAAGAATTGATTGATTAGATTAATAAAGTGAGTAATGAAATTAGACACTGCTCCATCATCCTTCTCTGCTTATATTTTTTCAAAGCAATCTATAAAATAAAAGACTAAGTGACCGAACGACTGGAACGACCGGTCGACCAATCGCTATGATGCACACTGACCACCAGGGGTCAAGATGCTCAATGCAGGAGCTGACCCTGGTGGTCAATGCGCTCCCACAAAGGGAGCACTGCTCAGCCAGAAGCCAGGCTCACAGCTGGGGAGTGCAGCTGCAGCAGCACTACCGAGTGGCGGCGGCAGGTGCAGTGGGCAGGGATGAGCACAAGCGACATAGCTCCAGCTCCTCCCTGGCTGCCTGCCACTTGGCACACTACTACATACCCCAAGGGGTACCAGATTGCGAGAGGACACAGGCCAGTCTGAAGGACCCCCAACCCATGCATGAATTCATGCACCGGGCCTCCAGTATTATAAATTACTAGAAGCCCACTGCACAGAGATTGCACAACAGGCCTTCATTCCCCTGGCTGCTGGCACCAGTTTTCCTCTGGCACCTGGGACCCAGGCCTTTGGTCTGGCCGCAGCAAGGCTAGGCTTCTTTAGTGTTCAGTCTTCATTCCAGCCAGAGCCTTCAGTCTTTGCTCCGAGCCTGCATATGCAAATTAACTGCCATCTTTGTTGGGTTAATTTGCATAGTCACTCGGATTGGCTGGTGGGTGTAGCGGAGTGACACCAATTTGCATGTTTCTCTTTTATTAGTGTAGATTATCTATCTAATCTATGAAAATGTTAGTTCCATATGAGCATGGATTTTTGTCTTTCCAGTAATTCACTACTAAAGCCCTAGAACTTCAACACACAGCAGACCTAGGACACATTAGGCACTAAATACGTGCTGAACGAATGGTTTATGCTATTTGAAGCATAATGTTTCATTAGTAAAACACTATCAAGGGTTGAGAAGAACGAGTGTTCTCACTCAGGCCTACTACTAAATACTTGAAAGCTTCTGCTTTATTATTAACAAATGAATAGGATTTCCTACTTTTTCTTCCCACCAAGGCTGTTATAATTAAAACTTTGAGAACTATAAAATTTTGTTATGCAAGCACAAAACATTGACGTCATTTCACATATTCCCTTATTCTCACTATTGAAATGTACTTGATACTTTCTTTAGAAGTATTCTAACACGTTCCAATAAATTTCACTAGATGAACCAAAAAGTAATCCTTTTTATAAGTTTTTCTTTTAGGGAAGTAAAAACATAAATTTCTCTTTGTAAAAGTTTGATGGTAAAAATATCAATAAGAGGTTATTCCAATTGGCCTCATATTGAACATTTTAAGATACGAGCAAGTGACTATTAGAACATGCTGTTAAGTAGTTTCTTATTGTTCCACACCTGCATACCCTTTTGCTATTATTTTTATTAACTCAATATTTTAAAAAGAATTCATTTATTAATGTCATTTATCATACAGTAATTTATTTCTCTTAATTTTTACTTTTCAGACATTACAACATCTTTCTTTAGAAGTTGTGTTCATCTCAGGATATCAAATATTTCAACTGATATAATTTCTATGAAAATAGAAATTTGTTATTTCATTTAACCTGTGCAGTCTTTTTTTTTTTTTTTAACCCGTGCAGTCTTAATACAAGTAAACATACCATTTTGTTAGGCTTTTCAAAATGTTAAAATTAGTTTGAAAACTCCATTATTGGTTTCATAGAGTTCTAGGACTTCAGGGACTTGAGTTGTAATATGGTTTTATCTATAGCTATATGTATGTATGTATGTATGTATGTATGTATGTACGTACATACATATCGTCTGTCCATCTAGCTAGCTTCATATGTAATACCTTTCTCACCAAAAAAAGTGCACCTGAAAGAGCTCAAAACGATTCACTCCTTGATAAATATAATTGTAAGAGATCCTATCTCCTCAAAAAGGCATTTCTTCTTGTTTAGAGACCCTTTTACCGGGCCCTTCCTGACCCGGGCGAAGGGAACTCACCGAGGACCGGGAGAGCTCTGCCTCGGGCTTCATGAGCAGCACGCTTTGGTCCACTGCACGGAGCGCGCAGAGCGACTGCGGAGACGCTGTGACTCGCAGGTGGGCGGGCGAGGCTGGAAGGCTTACTGCTGGGCTGAAGCTCAAATCCACCTGTGAAAGTGGAAAGAAAGATCAGGAAAACGAATTCCCTAACTTAACCATGTATTCACCAGTATTTTCTTTTAAAAAATATTTTTATTGATTTCAGAGAAGAAGAGAGAGGGAGAAACATCAATGATGAGACAGAATAATTGATCAGCTGCCTCCTGCATGCTCTACACTGGGGATGGAGCCAACAACCCAGGCCTGTTCCCTGTCTGGGAATTGAACCATGACCTCCTGGTTCATAGGTCGATGCTTAACCACTGGGCATGCTGGCTGGGCCACCTGCTTTTTCTGAGCGCTGCTTACATTCATAATCACTTTCAAATGCATAATCACTTTGTTTGACTTTGCTGCGGTTAGCACTGTGTGAGACCCGAGGGTTTTTGTCCCCTACACTTCGCTTTGATTTCCAAGAATCAGTTAAGCCATTATAATGACATCTAATTATTTTTACAGCTTATTAAATTTGAGATGCCATTTTTACCTTTGATATACAGAGTAATGTTCACTCACTGCAAGGTAGAATGCAAATAATTCCAGATGCTCTTGTGTTTTTATTTTGGCTCTTTAGTAGTCTTAAAAATGTATTTCCCAACATTTCATCCAAAAAGAAGGGAGCAAGGTACTCTGAGTCATATCATATGGTAAGAGATAATACATGAGAATGCTGCACGAGGGGCCCAGTGACAAGGCTTCTTAATGTGATTATGCCATTACCTTGCGGAAGTCCTGTGGGAGTTCATTGAACCCCTTTGGTCCCAACGCTTGCTTGTAGAAAATAATAACAATAGCTACTTCTAATTTAATGTAAAAAATTTATGGTATGAAGCACCCACCTTGTTGGCCAGACAGTTTTCAACCTCATATTTCGCAGAATCCCCGACCACTTCCCCATCAGGTAGAACGGCATAGATGAGCAATCGAGCGACTGGGGCGATGTCTGGTTCCACAGGGACCGACACAGAAAAATGGCCTTTCACTGGAGCATAGAGTCAACGAGGAAAGGATTACGGGTTAGATATATCCCCAGGGCTAACAGGGATGTTTTCTATTGCACAAAGCCATTTAGGAGCCTGGTCTGGTTAATGCCATTTCTATTAGTAATGGATATATTAAACAGCATGTAACAAATGGATGACTGTTCCTAAGAACTCTATATCTCTAAGAACTCTAGCTTTAGGGAAAAGGAGGCCTTATTAAAAGTCCCCCTTTCTCTCTTAAATGGTGATTTATCACCAATTTTAAAGTTCGTATATAAGGTTCTGATGCTATCTAGGCGTATGGAGACATCTTGATTGCCATTTGATCTAGACCTCACATTAGAGAAGGGAAATAGAAGGCGAAGTTGTGAATTATAATATTAAGAGTTTAACACATTGTATTTATCCTTATGTCCTTTTTAAACCTCTATGAACAGCATATTCTATTTTTCTCTTCTTAAGAGGAACATGGTGCTTCTTTGGAAGTTATTTTCTAATGACTACATATAGATTCTTTAGAGGTTGCATCAAACTTCTGTACATCTTCTGTGTTGCTATGAAAAAGCAACAGAAGAGCAGGTCACTGTTAGTTTTCTAATAAGTGTTCTTTCAGACTTTCTTGGAGTAGGAGAAACCATCAGAGAGTTATATTGTTCCATATTCATTCATGGGAAGAGTCCAATTCAATGGCGGAAGTACCCAATTAAATTCTTCATAAATTGTAACTATCTTTGAAAAGGAAAAATTATATACAGATATAAATAACTCAGCACAAAACCTAGTGCATAGAAAGCACTCCCAAATTTTATCTTCAGTCCATTGAATAAAACTACTTTGAAATGTTGTTTTGCAAAGATGGTCCATGAATATTTACAGTTTGAAATAAGAATGGATTATAAGAAACACCACATCTACATTTTAAATAATCTGAACAGAATACACTGAAGGAAAAGAAATACTGGGTAAAAAAAAGAAACATTTTTCTCCTCTTAACTTCTTCTTCTTTTTTAAATATATCTTTATTGATTTCAGAGAGGAAGAGAGAGGGAATGAGAGATAGAAACATCGGTGATGAGAGAGAATCATTGATCGGCTGCCTCCAGCACGTCCGGTAATGGGGATCAAGCCCACAATCCAGGCATGTGCCCTTGATGGGAATCAAACCTGGGACGTTCCAGTCTGCAGGCCGACACTCTATCCACTGAACCAAACCAGTTAGGGCTCAACTTCTTTTTTATTGGGGTTAGACGTAGATTGTCTCTGTTTATTTGAAATGAATCCTGGTATTTCTGCAGTGTAAGGTTGAATGTGGCAGAGTGGGGTGGGAATATGGAATTATGAAAATACTCACTGTCTTCCTGCTTTACAGGCAGTACATGAAACCCAGTTCGGACAATGCCTCCCTTTGCCATTATCTGGAAAAAAACAACAACAAAAAATAAAGGCAATGAAAAGGATCTGACCTCAATTCTTGCCCTCTATGTGACTTGCTTATTTTTTTTTTTTGCACCCCTGCTAGCAAGAATTAATTAACCCTGTAAGGAGTCAAGCTTTCAGAGGAGAAACAGACTTTCTCAAGAGCTTCATAAATCTTGCTCCACAGACAGCCGTTTGTCTACAGATGACTCAGGGCCGTGGTCCGCCTTCTCACCAGGTAATAGAACTTGAGTTCCTTTAGCTCCTTCAGGACCTGTCCATTCAGAACATAATGTGCTTGGATTGTTTGAATTTGGCCACAGGGCAGTTCATCAGATATGGGCTCAAGGTGGACAAAGCTCTTGCTGGGAGAGAATACGCGAGTAGCAGTGTGATAAGCGTCTCTGTGCTCTTCCGACAGCCATTGGTGGTCATAACAGTGGCTCTGATCCTTGTATTTGACCTAATGAATTAGGGAAAACAGTATTATTGTATAGTTTGTATCTCATAGAGAATCAATGTTCTCACAAAACTGTATTAGTTGACTGTCCTACCTAAACTAGTACCTAGAAGTCTTTTGCTCCATAGTAAAAAGTGAGAGAGAAGCCCCCCTTCCTTTTTTGGTTTATCTCTACTGCAGGCATGGTTTGTGCCTTTATGTTGAAGAGGTTCGGTGGGTTGCTGTTTATATTTTTGAAGAACATAAAGGGGGAGAGCTTCCTCTGACGAGCTTCCTCAACTTTTCTTTGGCCACTTTATTGTGCAGACAGAGACACTGTGAAACCTCTTTGAGGAGATTAAATAATGTCCCCAAACTGAAGAATCACATTCACAAATTAAAGTCAATGCCTCATTCATGGTGAGTTGCAAATAGGTATTATGAGTAAATGTAATATTACAATGTTAAGGGTCTGAGAATACTTTCCATAAATAGCATTAGTTCAAGGTTTGAGGTGGCAAATGGGCCAAGGCCCACCTCTCGAGCTGTCTTAGATGGATTCTTTTTAATGCTTCCTGTGATTCTGGACTCTCAAGCTCCATAGGGATTATTAGGGTTGTATTTCAATCTTCTCTATGTAGAAGTTGTTAGTTTGTTTGTTTTTTTTCAGGCTTCTAACACCCTCATCTTCACCTCCCAAGCAGCATGAGTGAATCTTTGGTCAGCCTATTCCAGTGACAACATATAAATGCTCATTAAAAAGAGTAAGCATTTAAAAATAATATTTTCATTTTTTAAGATTAGCACAGTGCCCAGTACAGAGAAGGTATTTGAGATACTTCTTAATAAAATAAATGAGTAAACATTCAATTTTCACTTATTAGAGGTATAGGCTTTTATGACAACTATTTACAGCTTAATTAATAAAATATTATTTTTCCTTTTAAAAAAATAAATCTTTATTGTTCAGATTATTACAGATGTTCCTTTTTTTTTTAATCCCCATAGCTCCCCTCCACCTGGTTCCCACCCCCGCCCCCCATGCCCTTACCCCCGCCACTGTCTTTATCCACAGGTGTAAGATTTTTGTCTAGTATTTATCCCAACAGGATAAATTCCAACAGGTAGGGGTTTTTCATCACTATTACTATGTAATATCTATTGTGTAGCCATATATCCATAAATGTATATCTACATCTTCATTGATGAATAGAGGACTGTATGCTATAAAAAGCAAACTATATGCATATGGAGAGTGTGGAGAAATTAGAACAGCAGGACAAAAATAAAGTAAGGAGTTAAAATTTATGGCGTTAAAATGCTAACGATGTTAAAATGGGCTTTTACAGCAACAATATTTAACAGTTAAAGGGGGTTACTAGGTGCTTTAATATGTAGTCTCTCTAATCTCACAACAATTGTAAGAGTTGTGTCCATTTTACAGATAAGAAAATGAAGTATAGGGGTTTTTAGTTATTTGCTCTTACAAAGAGTTGAGCCAGGATTTTAATCTTATTTATTTCACTCTGGAATCTACACCTTTGAAAAAAATTGTAGTAAGAAACACACAACATAAAATTATCATTTCAACCATTTTACGTACAGTTTGGCAGTGTTAAGTAGTCGGCAACGGATCTTCGAAAATGTTCACCTTGTAAAACTAAAACTCTGCATCCATTAAACAACAGTTTCTAACTTCTTTTTTCTAGTCACGGGAGGCTGCCATCATGCTTTACATTTCTATGACTTTGACTATTTATGGTACATTGTATAAGTGTTCTTTTTTGGTGTGACTGGATATTTCACTTAGCATAATGACATCAAAGTTCATCTATGTTATAGCATGGGACAGGATTTCCTTCCTTTTTAAAGCTGAGTTCTATTTCGTTGTATGTGTATGCCACATTTTATTTATCCATTTATCTGTTCAAAGATACGTGGGTTGCTTTCACTCTGTGGTTATTGTGACTAGTGCTGCTATGAACATGGGTGTGCAAATATGCATTTGAGACACTGCTTTCAATTCTTGTGGCTATATAGTGGGATTATGAGATCATATGGCATTTCCATTTTTAATTTTTTGAAAAATTGCCATAGTGTTTTCATTAGCACCATTTTAGAGTCCCAGTAATAGTATACAAGAAGAACCCACAATTTTAACCATAAAAACTTTGTAATAAAGTTTTTCAAAGTTGACCTTAAAGTGGTTTCTAGTTTCTAGTGTTTTTCTCTCCATAGGACTAAACAAACTTGGAGATCTCATCACTTTAGGTTGCAAGCATTTTGCAAGGCTACTTCATGTTACTGGTAACTTCTTTCCAAGCTTACCCTGACGGAGAGGGAGGAGTCCTTAACGTTGGTGGTGTTGATGGAGAACTGCGCGAGGCCAAACTGGTCAGTGGTGGCATTGGAGGCATGATTAGCGGTGTTTGCTGTGATGTAGATGAGTTTATTTTGCATGGGGACACCTTTCCCATCCACGAGGCGCACCTGGAGATGAGAAGCTGTGGATCAGTCACATGGCTAATCTCCAATAGGCACCCAACATACTCATTTGATCAGAAGTATTTATTGAGTGCATCCTATAGGTTGAACACATTTCCAAGTGTTGAAGCTGTAGCAGTGAACAAAATAAAGGTTCTTCCATTGTAGAGCTTACAGTCTAGTAAGGGACAGATGTTAAATAAATGCATAAGTAATATACACGTATTTAATAGTAATCAGTCTTAAGACGAAAAATAAAGCAGTATTGTATGGGGCCAGGTAGGTACTTGTAACATCGTGGGGACCACTCTGTAAAATACATGATTGGATAATCCACTATACTGCATATCTGAAACTAATACAGAATAATATTGAATGTAAGCTGTAACTGAAAAATTAAAAAATAAAGTAGTGTAAAAGGATAGCGCGTGATGGAGATCATAACTGGGGTGACCTGAAAAATGTATTCTGGGTCTGTGTATCATATATTACTCCAGCAAAGGCATGAGCACAAGAATCATACAGCATTGAAAAATTTAACCCACTACCAGATTCAGTTGAGCTCCTCTTATTGTGTGCGGACAACTAACTTTTTATGGTGTCGTGTTCTATATAATAAGTGTACAAGTGAGCAATTAATATAATGTCCAGTATGCTTCTCTAGTTGTTTTATGCATACTATCTGCTTGTCAACCTAAATTTTCAATCTTTTGGAAGATAGGCAGATTTTATGAGGCACTTGCCATGTAAAAATGTAAAATTGAGAAGAAGCACACCTAATAAAGGTTTAAAGTCACATTACTGTTAATATTAAACCCAGCAGATGAGTAGTCTAGTTCCTATTATGAAGATGTTGATTCTTTTCCAGTATAAGCTATTTATTATGGTAGCAAGAAGGACAGGGGCAAACTTAGATCAGTATGTGTAACTGATTAACAAAATCTAAGTTTGTCACTGAACTGTTGGCTACATGTACAAAGAGAAGGATAAAATTCTGATTTTTCTCTGATGAGTCTTACAACTAATGGGACAATTATTTAGCAGGACTAAAATATCAAAAATGTACAATATACCTGAGAAATTTAAAAACGTGAAGTGTACTTTCATTTTAGGATGTGACCAAAGTTTCTGAATATGTTTGCTGTCATAACATAAAACATTCTAGAATTTACTCCATCACTCTCTGCAGCTGAATTTTTATAGCATTTCCATTAAGAATATGACACACAGTAATTGTACATGAGATAACTCAACTGTTATCTCAGACTCCTGGAGTCAGAAAGGTCCATTTGCACATCTGCTTATACTAGAAAAATAACAATAAAATATTTCTCTGTAGATATGTGAGAAAATTTATGTCTTTAAAAGCTGGGAACCTTAAATAGTAGTGTTTTACCCTTGTGTATACTGTTTTACTTGCATTTATAGAAAAAGTATTATAAATACAATATCCATGAAAGAAATACTAGGCATAGAAGCATCTTTTATGCTTCAAAATAAAAATTAAAACCATCTACCCACTCATTGCCATGTGAAATTAGTGTTGGAAGGATAATGTTTGTGGCCACCATGAATTCTGAGATGCTTGTGAGAAAATATCATAAAAATATGAGACTGCCTGGTAAACTGTGGGAAGGAGACTGAGTGACACCACACAGAGCTGTTCCAGAAGCAACAAAAACTTTCAAATTTTGCGGATGCTTTAGAATGATTTCATAGATTTCATAAACAAATTTACAGAGGAACAGACATATTTTTATGTGGTGTTATACCTTTGCTTGTATTAATCAGCAGGTAACGATAGTCAGGTATAGTTTTAGCGGAGTATGCTGTGCTTTTTAGATGATGACGCAAAGTTTGGTGTGTGAACTGAAAAATACTGCACCTGCCCAAAGAAGGGGATCCCCTGTCGGAAGTGTGGGTCCACTTTCACAAATGAGAGTTTGGTTATAGTTCTCGTTATTTCACTGGACCCTCTTCCAGTTAGCTCCACCTCTGAAAAAAGAAGGAAAAGGTAAGTCCTTTCTTGGAAGGATGATCTGCCTGAACTTCTAATCCCACCTTCCCCCTTTCAAATCACACTTTGGCAAAGGATAAGTAAATCCATGTCCATTGCCTTTTTCTCCCACACCCACATGGTACACAAACCTGTTCCTTCTTCTTTGATCTTGGCTTCCACTTCCAGTTCCATTTTAAAACCTTCTCTCTTCAGCTGGAAGACCTTGGTTTTTACTTGCTGAGAGACACAACCCTGGCTGTTTAGCTAGGAGGGGATAGAATAAAATATAAGAACCTAATACTAGACAGATGAGGGGTCAGTTAACCTGGTGGAATTTTGGGGGGGCAGGGAACATAATTTAGGTATTTCCTATAAGAATACAGTACCTCTAAGGATTGGTTATTATTACAGTTTACAACAGTATCCTATATACTAAAAGAGTAATATGCAAATTGACCCTAACGGCAGAACCTCTGGGAATGACTAGTCTCTGTGACACACACTGACCACCAGGGGGCAGAAGCTCAATGCAAGAGCTGCCCCTGATGGTCAGTGTGCTCCCACAGGGGGAGCTCTGCTCAGCCACAAGCCAGGCTGCCAGCTGCCAGCACAGCAGTGGTGGCGGGAGCCTCTCACACCTCCTCAGCAGTGCTAAGGATGTCCAACTGCAGGTTAGGCTTCTCCCCGCTGGCAAGTAGACATCTCTCCAGGGCTCCTGGGCTGCCAGAGTGGTGTCTGACTGCCAGCTTAGGCCGCCTAAGCCAGCAGGTGGACATCCCCCGAGGGGTCCCAGGCTGCGAGAGGGCACAGGCCGGGCTGAGGGAGGGACCCCTCTCCCCCGCGAGTGGACAAATTTTTGTGCACCAGGCCTCTAATCTGGTTTATAATGGACAATTGTATTCCTTAGCATTTGAGATTTCTGGGAGTGAATGAGATAGAAATGCCCCCAAATTTTGGGGATAAATCTTACTGTAATAGGCAGCTAACCCTTCACCAAAGTGTGGCTCCCCTTCCATAGTATACAGCTGTGGCTAGAAAGTCGCCGTCTACCTGGGAACTGTGTTTCCTACCTCACTGCTATCTAAGTGCGGCCATGTGACAAGTACTTATTCATAGAAAGAATGAAATTGACATTCTTTTGAGACAAGGTGGTTAAAAGGCATGCTTTTTCTCCCTCTTTTCTTCACTCAAATGGATGCCAAAGATGGCTTTGGATACGTTATTGGAGTTGGCTCAGCTTCCATCATTCTGTGTGTTTGCTGCACCAAGAGCATCCATAACGGACAATTATAAGAAATACATAATTTCTACGGTGCTAATTCACTTATTTTAAAAAAACTGTTGTACCTAGCATAGAATTCTCTTATAGGGTGCCATCTTCCTGAGTTAACACCATGTTGTGACTCACTGCTTATTAACAATGCCTTCATCATTAGACTCTAGAAAAGTTTTCCACCTACCTTCTGACTTAATTTCTCACAGACAGCTTGTGACTCTCCACCAAAACAGTTAGAAGGATTATGATACTTTCTGCACATGCTCATAGTCACACGTCCTGGGACTGGCTTTCCATACGTGTATCTGTCATAAGAAAATCGCCAAGTGAATCAAAGTAGACCTATCGGTATTTCCTCTTTTAACTACAGTATATTTATTTACTCCCTTCTCTTCCCTCCAATCTACACTTCCCATTTGCAGGCTCAAACGTTATTGAGCACAGTCAAGTAATGACCCTTCTCTTCTAGAATTCTCCAGTGCAACGTGGTGAAACTTACCATAGTCTTATTTTATCATGCCTTTTTAAAGAAATTTCTAATTTTCATCTAAAAAACCTATGTTTTGTAGCCTAGTCTCTGTAGGAATGATTGCCTGTGCCTTAATAGTTATAATAATGCTGGTAAGATCGCGAAAGACAATAAGAAGGGAAAATAGGAAGGCAACAGGAAAGGAAAGTTCTAGAGGTGGGATGCTCTCATGTATTTCAAGTATTTGTGCTGTCACTGCTCCAAGAAACACTAGCCAAAATATTCCAAATGGTGAGTCTTTTTAAAATAATCCCCTCCCCAACAGATTAAAAAAAAACCCCAAACACTCACAGGCCACACACTGACACGGACACCTCCTCGTCGGAGATGGTGATGGTCTTTGGCACTATTACTTGCACTTCAAACTTGGGGAGCACTGTTGATAGGAGATAAAGGAAGTTTGTGATTGGTTTTCAACTTCTGGCGAATTAGCATTTTCAGGTTCGTTGTAACACTTCCCTAATAACATTTTAGGCTCCTGAAGAGGCAGCTCTCTTCTCCAATACAACCAACCACCTTGCTCAAATGGAGACAGGTCGAAGAACGATCACAGACCCCTGGAACCTTAGTGAATTAGGAAGATTCTACTAAAACAAGGATGTTTTCTATTTTTTGGAGATGAAAAAATTGCTATAAATATAACGAAGTTATATGAAGTCCTATTCACACAGCATTAGTTGTCTTAATGGGCGTAAGGTATATAATTGGTTCTACTCCAACCCCAGTCTCATCCAGGAAAAGTGAAAGGATTCAAAATAAACTCAAATTCTAGGCCCTAGAAGTTTAAATGTGAAGAAAAATATTCCATGATTTTCCATAATTCCTACCGAATTCCTCCACGGTGAAGGGGTGCTCTACCATTTCACCTGATTCTTTCCGTACCACCACCTTATAGGAGCCCTGAAACGGCTCTGATGAGAGGGGAAAGGCCAATTGCTTGAGGCCACTCTCTAACTGGAGCTTCTGCCATTGTGCGATGCGATTTCCTTTGGGGTCCTGTAGATACATTAATTGAAAATTACTAAAGAGCTTAGAGCATTAGAGACAATTTAGGGAATCTATAGAAACTCTATATCCACAAAGTGGAGAATGGGATGGTCGTAAGGAGTGGGGAGGGGAGATGAGTTAAAACCATCTGTGTTATATGAGTTTGAAGGCTTCTCCCTTAATGACAAGTTTCTGGAATATTGTAAGAATCTCTCAAATAAGAACATTTTCTGTAAATGTATTACTTTACATGTAATTATGGAATGCTTTGTTTCACTTACCTCAATGGATACCAGTGGAATCTGAAAGAGAAAAGAGAAATAAAGGAGTTTAAAATTGTTCACAAATATTCTCACTTCTGATTTATAAGCAAGGTAGTTTTATCTAGAATAACTTTACCTGTAGTAAAACACATAAAATAATTACAGGTTAAGTTTTATAGAACTCTTACTAATCATTTAAAAGCAATTAATAAATAATGATAAGAACATAATAGGCTGTCAGCAACAAATACGTAGATGCACTTACCATTCATTAGGAATAGGATTTACTAACATTACTTAAATGTGTATGGCATCCCAGGGAAGTACACTCATTTGCTTTGAAATTTTATAGGTTGAGAAGTAAAATACCAGCAGAACTATAAGTAACTATGTTCAGACCCAAATATTGAGATGGATCACAGAATTCTTAGGTAGTTCTAAGAATAAAGAAGAATGATAATAGCTTCTCTGCTATCCATGTTTATTCATTATTAAAAAGTAATATTTATTAAGTGCCTACCGTGTGCTGTGTGTCATTATAGGTCCTGGGAATATTGCAATGCACAAAAAAACAATATATCTGTTTTCAAGGAGCTTACTTTCTAATAAGGATTGGATACAAAAGTATATATGTGTATACAGTTGATATATATATATATATTTCATATTTGTATATATTTGAGATTAATCGAGAACTTTCTAAGTTTAATTGGATGACAATGGCCCAAGTTCAGTACCAAGACAGAAAAATGTAACTACTCTGTTGACCAGGGATACTGTTTAAAATGAGGACCTTACACTAGTGTCATGCCAGAAATTACTGTTATCGATACCAGATTTTTCCTCTCCCTGGTCCTCCCCCAGCACCCAAAAGAGACTCCCAGCCAGGTTACACAGATAATAACGATTCTGTATAGATATTAGGAGACTCACCAACTCATTCAGGGGGTGAAAACTTTCATCCAATGAGACAACACGAAACTTCACTGAAACAGAAATATTTTTTATCACTAGACATCTTAAACCAGACCTGTAGGCTGGTAAGACAAACCATTAAGAAGCCAGTATTATAGGGCTGTTGACTGGGGAATGCATAGGGGAGGACCTTTCCTTTTTGAAGTTGTCCTGACTGTTGGCTGCTTTGTACCTGTCTGTCCTGGTTTGTAGATAGGTTTGTCCGTCTGGACAAAGACCAGGCTCTCTTGGTTTTTAACCACCACTGTGGTCTGCCTTCTGAATTCGTGGGTTGCTCCTTTCACTTGGACAGAAAGAAATATGACCTCTTCGCTGGATAAAGATCTTGGGACCTGAAACACAGGAGAGAGCCGGAGAATCCGTTCAGTGTTCAACATTTCCTCCTCCATCCATGATTCTCTCCTCCCTGGAGATATTGTCTCTTTTACTTAACTTCACTCTCTCATTCTTATCACAGAAAATTGGCATGGAGAGAATTTGCTTTTGTCATTTTACAAGTTGGGAGACAGAACATAAGATGGAGGAAAACACCTCAATGAGAAAGGTCATAAATGAGATTCACATCACCTTATAGATCAGTCTTGATTGAGTTATACCCTGAACTTGACCAAGTTTTTCTGTGCTGACAGGGCATGGCAAAAGCATATTTAAGCCTATGAGAAAGAAAACTACCATATTTTATTACTATAGGTTGTGAGCATTTTATATATGGGCAACTCTAAAGAGTTACTGGAAATTTAGAGTATGGGGTGATGTACTCCCGTCAGCCCACTACTACTGGGGCTTATGTTGAATATGGGTCTAGTTTGCTTTATTAATATTTTTTTCTCATTTCATTTTAAGAAGTCACCTTTTCCCTTTGTCTAGTGCATGCTGCTTTTCTTTTTGCTAATAGAAACTTCCTTGGATCATCAAGTTGGTTTCAATATGCTTATAAATATTTGTATCTCATAATTCCTGCATAGCTGCTTACTTTCTACGCTTAGTTGCTACATTTACATTCCTTTCTGAAGTTCTTGCCAGCCTCTCGGAGCCTTATCTTGACTGAATTCTGGATCCCTGTGACCCTGACTAATAGAAACAAGCATATTAAGCCAAACAGCCATACTCACCGTGAAAGAAACACAGTGGAATAAATCCTTTTCTGCCACCAGGTGAGTGAACAGGCTCTCGTTCTTCCTGAGAGAATCCAAGGAAACACTCACAGTCACTGTCTCATTCAGGTGGCTCAGAAGGAGGCAGGCCTTCTCAGGGGTCTCGCTGTGGAGCAGGGAGGGGACCAGCGCCATGTATTGCCTGCAAATGGGGAAGTCCAATTAGAGGAGTGGCGTTGTTATCCACAGCAATATTTTCCATAAAAATTATGGGCACTATCATTAGTTCTATACCAAGAGAAGACGTATGGATAAGCATGAAATTAATCTTTGCTATTGAACAGTATATATGAGAATTATTCCCCTGTTCATCACCAGTGCTATGTATGTCTGTGAACATTTTGCTTGAGGTGAGCCTTAAATAGATTAAAATGAGCA
The DNA here is from genome assembly GCA_004026665.1 of Murina feae. Taxonomy (NCBI): domain Eukaryota; kingdom Metazoa; phylum Chordata; class Mammalia; order Chiroptera; family Vespertilionidae; genus Murina; species Murina feae. The sequence goes on from PVJC01015378.1 coordinate 31,925, forward strand.
GGTTTACCTTCCTTTAAGAAACCCAAAAATGCAGGCATCTGAATGAAAAAAAAATGCTAATTATATATATTTACGTTGCAAATCTATTTCACATTAGGATTTTTGTAGAAAGCAAGCAAGCTTTCAGGTGAGACACTGAAAAACCAATCAATTTACAGAACTTTCATTGAGTATCTCTATTATATCTATACCTCTGTCTGTCTGTCTATCATCATCTTCAACAGCCCCAAGAAAAATGGTATGGCAAGTGTTTGCTTTCCACTGTACAGATGTGGAATCTGAGACTTAAAGCAAGTGAGTCATTAATTTCAATTTTCAGTTGTGGTAAGCAACTAATAAAATCGTAGGGTGTTATGTAACCCTGGATGTTTGCATTTTAAGTATTTGCCTTTCAACTCCTGGCTAGACAATGGCTCCACTCAAAAATGGTCTTCTAAGTGACTGACTTTTGAGTCTCGGTAACTCAAAAGTTACCAAGCAAAACAGCAACATTTCCAATACCCTCATGCATACTTTTATTGACCTTGTAGTTTTCAAACATTTTTTAATTGAGTTTATTAGGTGACATTGGTTAACAGAACCATACAGGTTTTAAATGCCCTCTTCCACCTCCCCCAGCCCTCTGTCCTTCTGGCTATCATCGGACTGTTACAGCTTAATCCTTTCACCATTTCTTCACCCAGGATTTTTGTTTACAGAACTCATAATAATTTTTAGACAGCATGCAGTCCTCACATATTTTCAAGAAAACATTGAGCCTGCAACCTGGGCATGTGCCCTGACCAGGAATCAAACCATGACCTCCTGGTTCATAGGTCTACGCTCAACCACTGTGCCACACCCACTGGGCTTTATGGTAATATTTTAAGATAAAACATATTCTTGAATAAGTTTTCCATGGAATCTTAAATATCATAGAAATAAGATACCCAATATAACTTACTTTAAAAATAGATCAATGCACAGTGGGTATGGCTCAGTGGTTGAGTGTCGACCCATGAACCAGGAGGTCACAGTTCAATTCCTGGTCAGGGCATATGCCCAGTTTCCAGGCTTGATCCTCAGTAAGGGGTGTACAGGAGGCAGCTGATCAATGACTCTCTCTCATCATTGATGTTTCTATCCCTCTCTCCCTCTCTCCCTCTCTCTTCCTTTCTTAAATCAATACAAAAAAATGTAAACATATTTTTAAAAAAGAAATAAAATGTTTTTGTTGTAGTGATCAGAAATTTAACATCTTTCCCCTTTTCCTATATAAATTTAACTCTTCTTTTAAGTGTAATGTGAGCCTAAAGTTGTAAATATTGAACATTTTCTTCTGGATTCAGTTATTTTCAAAAGTATTACTCATAAAACAAAATATATCAAAACAAGTTAATATATTGTAAATTATAATGCATACATATTAGATATAAAATAAAAATAATTTTGAAGCACATCTTTAAAAGAATGATGTGTTTTTTAAATGTATCCATGGATAGGTATTCCTTATTGCAAGAATTGAAAAAGGTCTAAAATGAATTCTGTTGCTATTTTTGGTTTGTATAGATGTGCCATGAAAAATTATTCACATATAAGTAAGTATATAGAGATAAAACAATTATATCCTTATTACCAGTTCTTGTAAATCGTCTACATTAGATGCTAGTATTCACTCCGTGCCCTATTATCAAAAATTGCTTCACCTAGCCAGCATGGCTCAGTGGTTGAGCATTGACCTATGAACCAGGAGGTCACACACAGTTAGATTCCTGATCAGGATATATGCCCAGGTTGCAGGCTCGATCTGCAGTAGGGGCGTGCAGGAGGCAGCTGATCGATGACTCTCTCTCATCATTGTGTATCTATCCCTCTCTTCCTCTCTGAAATCAATACAAATATATTAATAAAAAGAATAAAGTAACACCAATTTGTTAAAAAAAGAGAATTGCTTCTAATCATCTGTCAGCTGGTTATATCCTTTAGATCTTCCTTCAATTTTAAAATGTTTTTTGAAACAAAAAACATTGTCACCACATGATCTACTAAAGGATTTTTTCCCTTTCCTTAGAATCCTTTGCTTTCTCAAAAATCAACATCACTATTTCAAATTGTTCCTTTCTTTGGCACCTGAAGATTTTTATACTCCAGGACAATGCTCCACATTTGACTGAGAGAGAGATTTGTTTTTTTCTCTCATAAAAAGTGGAAGATGGGTAATTAAGGAAGGGGAGGTAAGGAAGGATAAATAGCATGGTCTCCAGCAGATCAATATGAATGTGAGAATCTGAAAGCTGATTCCATTAAAATTATACATTTTTAATGCCCCTTAGAAAGTCCTAGCATATTCATGGATAATTTAGAAATTCAGAGTTCCAGAGAATTAGAAAAAAAAAATGGTTAAGAGAAACTAAAAAATGAATAAACCAGATTTATAAAATATCATCACTGAAAAAGACCTTAGAGATAAGAAGGTGACAGTTTCATAGGGAAGACAAATGAATGACATAAAGAAGAATCTAAAATAAAGGAAAGAATTCTTTTTCTTAACTTTTAAAAGTGCATTTTAATGAACCAAGCAAGAGTTTAAAACACACATATATAGTATACACACACACACACATGCATATATATGGTTGCTCCACAGAGTATTTCAATTCAAAGCAGAAAAAAAAAGGGGGGGTGGGGAGGAAAGGGCTCTTTAAGTTTATGCTCTATGGGAAACTCACGGTTGTCCAGAAACTGAGGTATCTGCAGGCAGAAAGACCAGAAAAAGGACAATAAGACTTGGATGGAGTTTGTTCTTCTCCATGCTGCTGGGAGAAGGGCCCTGAGGAGGCCAGACTGTATTGTGCCCGGCTCCCCGCAGTTGGTCTGGTCCCAAGCCTTCCTCAGAGCAACCAGGCTTTTTGTTGCTCTCTGAACAAACAGGAAGTTCCACCCCCACCAGATGTCTAAACAAACTAAAAGTCTCTGAATGTTCTCTGGAAGGGTCATTGAGCCCAGGGGCCTAATTACAGTAAAGGGGTCAAGGTTAATTCCTGGCGGGCTAACTAGAATTCCTGCAGGGATAAACCCCACATTCCTGTAAGGGCTCACTTTCTCTGGGTTTTACTATAAAGCAGCTAATCTGCTTTTAGATCCCTTCTCTCTTTTACTCCCTCCTTGCGTTTCCCCACAGCACCTTTTATGGCATTCCCCACGTCTTCTGCATGAATAGTTGGGAAGGGAAGCAACA
>PVJC01015379.1:0-35151 GCA_004026665.1 Murina feae
TACAGGAATAAGGAACATGTCCTTGCAAACTGGTTAGAAGGGGATTCCTTGTTTCCTACATGCACATTCTCACAGTGTCTTTGTTTTGAAAGTTAACACCTTCTCAGGTGCAGGGGATCTGCCCTTGGACACCTTTGGAGTCCTTACTCACATGGTAACACCATGAATCACCCAAGCTGCATAATTCATTGGCTTTCATTTATGGAATCCCTCAACAGTTACAGAGAACAGCGGACACTCCTCCCTGGAGGAGCCAGGGTGATGGTGTTTCCGTATGAGGAGCCTTCATTTCTTTAGAACAAGACCCCTTTTCAGTCCATCATCATCATAATCAGCAGCATCATAATCATCAGTTGCTTACTTATTATCATTCTCATATTTTGTAAGCATGGCTGTTGTCCCAACACATTGCAGATAGGAATTTCCATCCAATACCACTTCCACTACAAAGTGATCAGAGGAAAACCTAAGACTAGAGCCTGTGGACCAAGTTCTGGGGGTGAGAGGAGCATTTGTGTGGGTCCCTGAGAGCCAGAAGCATGAGCTACAGAGACATGACAGAGCACCTGGGGAGTTTGATGCTGGACATGTAGCAGCTTCCCTGCCCTTATTTCTGTTTCATTTTCTACAGTCACTTGTGAGACCCATTTCTATCAATGGTGATGTACATGACATTCAGTCAGAAAATCTTGTGATTGGAAACCTGATGTCTGCATGTGCCCTTTGGGACCAAAGTGGCCATGAGCCTACATTATGTGTGTGGGGGTACATTAACTGGAACCTGCACCTGACCCAGTGCCACATTGGGGGAAAAACTACCTGGCAATATGATGGGAGATTAACCAAGACCGAGGACAGGGTTCTTGTTTCATTAGTTTGCATCTCCTTGTTGTTTAGCCAGTTCACATTTTCTTTCCTCACTTTCCTCTGAAACAGTCCCACATTTTTCCTAGAGTCTTAAAGACACTCTGTTGAGAGTGAGCAAGAGCACAAGCCATTTGTGTGTAGATTTCGTACCTTACATACTTCCTCAATTAACTTTCTAGTTCTATCATTTTTAGATTAGGTTTAGTTTTTGGATTTAGGTTTAGCTTTTGGATTTTCCATATATAAGATTGCATAATCGGCATACAGGTAGGAAGAGTCATTTTAACTCAATATTTCTGATGTAGATAGTATTTATATTTTTTCCTTGCCATTGTTTTTTACAAGTATTTCTAGTTTTATAGAATGGAAGCAGTCACATTGGGCACCCTTTGCTTGATCTTGATTTTGAAGAATAACCTTCTATTTCCTCTGTGTTCCAGTGGGCACCCTTGTCTTAATCATGATCTTAGAAGATTAAATTTCTATTTCCTCTATTTAGTATTATGTCACTTGTATGTTTTTTAATTGTTGCCTTTGTTATGTTGAGGCACATGCCTTGTATAAGTAATTTATTAAAAACATATTCATAAAAAGATTTTGAATTTTTAATGTTTTTTCTTTTTAACTATTTATGTGATGAAGTATTTTTGTCCTAAATTCTGTGGTTTACATACATTAAACCATCCTTCATATGGATGATATTACTCTTGATCATGCTTCAATATGCTATTAAATGTCCTAGTGCATTGTTGACTCAGAACTGGGGAAGGAAATGATGCAAGACTTATTTTGAATCACAAGTCAGAAATATGCCTGACTTTCATGAACAAATTATTACTATACATATGGGTTTAAAGCTCTGACTTCCTGGAGATCCTTTAATGTGCTTCCAGAGATTTCAACCATGTGCATAATAAACATTCCATGTCTCTTGGTGTGTCTTTTTGTTGTCAGCCTTGTCATCTGCACCAAGCTGTGTTGTCCCTCTGCCTCTGCCTGGTGTCACCTACTCTTGATACTATGAGCATGATGACAAGTCAATGATCATCACCACCCGGGGTCCTTCTTCTCGGCTTTGGGTTCATATATCTGTGTTGACTATGATTCAGCACTCAGGTGAACTGCACTGTTAAGTCAGCAGAGCCTCTTGTTAGATACAGCAAACCTGAGTCAGAAAATTAGATGATTGTCATTTGGGCACAAGAGCATCTGAAAAAGACTCTCTGCCTTATGTCCACGTGGGAAAGTTGTTTCTCTTTACGACAGGCTTTTCCAACTGAGAGACATCAGAGGTAAGTGCAGAGTCAGGAATCCAGAGAGGTTCCCTGAGGGAAATGTGACATGAAGAGGAAAGCAGCCCAAACCTCCAACTGCACCTGCTGCTGGGATGGTACTTATATTCAGAGACCCTCAGTGCCCCCTGGTGGTCACAACCTCGCCTGCAGGGAGGTCTGTGTCTGGGCTCACGCTGACTTCCCCTCACTGTGTGTCTTGCACAGTAATATACAGCGTGTCCTCAGAGTTGAGGCCATTGATATGCAGATAGGCCTTGCTGAGAGATGTCCATGGAGAAGACACATCTTTATGAGAAGCCCTAGGCATACATGGGTGTCCCAGTGCCTGTATTGATCCAGCCCATATACTGAAGGCCCTTTCCCAGGGTCTGTCTCACCCAGTGCATCCAGTAGCTGGTGAAGGTGAACCCAGAAGCCTTGTAGGAGACATTCACCTCAGCCCCAGACTGCACCAGCTGCACCTGGGAGTGGACACCTCTGGAGAGGAGACAGGAGTGGTGTAAATCCCCCTTGACTCTCCCTGGTCCCTTCCTCAACCCAGAAACTGGGGATCCCCTTACCTGTAGCCACAGCCACCAGGAGGAGGGTTCTCCAGCTCCAGTCCATGGTGAGGGCTGTGCTCTGAGCACCTCCGTAGGTGAGGGTGTGGCTTTGGTGATGCCCTCAGGGCACAGACTTATCCATATTTAACCTAGTCTACCTCCTCTCTTTTGCATATTTTTGAGCAGAATATTTCATAGATGTGGTCCTGACCTCACCTGAAATAAGATGAACACAGGGGCAATCCTCAGTGGGAGTCTGAGTGTCCAATGCCTCATTTTGTTTGATTTTGTAATTATCTCTTTATTTTTGGAAGTATTACACATGTCTCATTTTATCCCTATTGACTCCTTATCACCCCAACACCATGACCCCAGCCTTTAATATCCTATTGTCTGTTCCCATGGGTTATGTATATATGCATACATCTTCTTTGATTGATCTCTTCTCATCCACGCACCGTCAAGTGCCTCCCTCTGAGATTCTGAAGTCTGTTCTATCCTTCTAAGTCTATGGATCAGTTTTGTTCATCAGTTTTTTGCCCCTTATTCCACATATGAGTGAGATCATTGTGATACTTGTCTTTCTCTGACTGGCTTATTTTTCTTAGCATAATACTCTTCAGCCCCTCCCCCATGTTTTCTCAAAGGGTAAGAGATCCTTCTTTTTATTGCTGCATAATAGTCCACAGTATAGATATATGTGTATTTTTATCCTCTCATTTACTGATGGGCACTTGGGCTGTTTCCAAATCTTAGCTACTGTAAATTTTGCTATTATGAACATAGGGGTGCAAACATTCTTTCTGATTGGTATTTCAGATCCCTTAGGATATCTTCTTGGAAGTAGAATAAATGGGTGAAATGGCAGTTCCATATTTAGTTTATAGAGGAAACTCCATACTGTTTTCCATGCTGCATCAGTCTGCATTCCCACTAGCAGTGTACTAGGGTTCCCTTTTCTCCACATCCTCTCCAGCACTTGTCATTTGTTGATTTGTTTATGGTAGCCATTCTGACAGATGTGAGATGATACCTCATTGTCTTATCACTTGCATTTCTCTATGATGATAAGTTGTTTTGAGTATTTTTTCGTGTTTCTTGGATATCTTTTTGTCCCATTTGGAGGAGAGTCATTTAGGTCCTTTGCCCATTTTTTAACTGGATTGTTTGTCTTCCTTTGGTTAAGTTGTATGAATTCCTTATATATTTTGGATATTAACCCTTTATCACATATATCCTTGTCAAATATGTCCTCCCATACTATGGGCTCCGTTTTCATTATGTTGATGGTTTCTCTTACTGTGTAGGAACTTTTTATTTTGATGTAGTCCCATTTGTTTATTTTCTCTTTAGTTTCATTTACCCTAGTAGATGTATCTGTAAATACATTGCTATGACAGATGTCTGAGATTTTACTGCCTATGGTTTATTCTAGGATTTTATAGTTTTGCAATTTATATTTAAGTTTTTTATACATTTTAAGTATTTTTTTTGTTGTTCATAGTGTAAGTTAATGGTCTAGTTTCATTTTCTTTTGGCACATACCTGTCCAATTTTACCTTTATTTGAAGAGATAGTCTTGACTCTGTTGTATGCCCTTGTCTCATTTGAAAAATATTAACTGAGCATAATGGCTTGGGTCTATTTTTGGAGTCTGCTCTGCTCCATTGATCTATATGCCTGTTCTTGTGCCAGTATCAGATTGTTTTGAATACTGTGGCTTTGTAGTACAATTTGATATCTGGTATTGTGATTCCTCCCGTTTCTTCTTCTCAAGATTGCTGTGACTATTTGTGTTCTCTTTTTGTTCCATATAAATTTTTGGAGTATTTGTTCTAGATCTGTGAAGTATGCTGTTGACAGTTTAATAGGGATTCCATTGAATCTATAGATTGCTTTGGGTAGTATGGGCATTTTAATGAAGGTAATTCAACCAATCCATGAACATGGTATATTCTACAACTTGTTTATATCATCCTCTATCTCTGTTTTTAACATCCTCTCTGAGTACAACTCTTTTACATTCTAGGTTAAATTTATATCTATGTGTCTTAATGTTTTTGTTGCAGTGGTAAATGGGGTTGTGTGTTTGGTTTTTATTTCTGAAAATTTATTATTGGTGTATAAAAATACCATAAGTTTCTGGGTATTAATTTTGTAGTCTGCTAAATTACTGAATTAGTTTATTAAATCTAGAAGTTTTTGTGGGTTTATTTGCTGGAGCCTTTAGGGTTTTTTATGTATAGTATCATGTTGGTGAAGGAGAGTTTTCAGTCACTACCCATATGCCATCTGCCATCAGCAATGCGACCTCTTCCTCTGGAGTCTGCAGTGAGAATACAGGAAATTAGAGCCACAGAGTAAAAGCAAGAATCATTCCTGGAGGCATCTGAGAGACCAAGAGGAAATTCCTGCTTCCAACAGGAAGCCCCTTCCTTTCCCACATCCCTGTAGCCTTGCTCCTGGGTCTATTTCTGGGCTTTTTGAGTCAGGAGTGCCCCCTAGTGACCTGAGCACCCCATGTTGTCTATAGCCTTTCCCTTAGGGATGTTTGTGTCTGGGCTTGTAATGACTTCCTCTCACTGTGTGTCTTGCACAGTAATACATAGCTGTGTCCTAAGTGGTCACAAAGCTCAGCTGCAGAAATAACTGGTTCTTGGACATATCTCTGGAGGTGGAGGTTCTGCTCTTGAGGGAGGGACTGTAGTAAAGGTTTCCATTATGATCTATGTACCCCATCCACTCAAACCCTTTTCCTGGGGCCTGATGGATCCAGCTCTAGCAGTAAGCACTGGTGGTGACTGAGAATCCAAAGACAGCACAGGTGAGGGAGAGGGTCTGAGAGGGCTTTACCAGTCTTGGGCCTGACTCCTGCAACTGCACCTCGGACAGGACACCTTGGGACAAGGAGCAACAGACTCTGTCAGTCATGTGCAGTCACAGCCATCTCATGACCCCTGTCTGACCCCTGAGACCCTCACCTTGGTGGGCTGTCACCAGGCACAGGAGAAGACCCAGCAGTCTCATCTTCTTCTAGACCACAGCTCTGCCTTCCCAGGGACCTAGTCCTGTGTGAGGAGAGAGCCCTGAGCCTGCACACTCCAGGAGAGGATGTAGCCTGGAGCTTGAAAAGAAATTTGCATGTGAGGCAGCCCTATACTTATAAGTGTAGGGCCTGAGGCTCAGGACATACTGGTTTTTCTGGGGCCTGTGTGGGGGCATCTCTTCCCTTGCTCTCACTCATCATGTAAGTCAGGGACAGGGAACCACATGAGTCTTGAGAGTCATTTGATTCAGGTCACAGCACAGACTCACCTTTTTGAGCATAAGAGGAAACATGTACTAGATGAGCAGGTTACACTTTTACCTTCTCAGGCATATTTCAAACAGATGCAAAATGGATGAGCATTTGTTCAGACCATTTCTGAATCTCAGAACCCTAGTGTAGCCACAGTTTGTAAAATTTTGAGTCTCATGTTATACAAACACTTTCTATCCTGGTGCAAAAAATAAAAAGAACAGACATTTTTAATAATTTATGTCAATTTATCATGTTACTTTGATCTGATAAACCACTCCCCAATCCCAGGCAGGTGGGACAGTCCTGACTCTTGAGGCTGCAAATTTTATAATTGTGTCTGCAGCTTCCTGTGCATATTCTTCTGTTTGCAGAGACCCCAAACTAGTTACATTAGACATAATCATGGTTTTAAATGGAGAAAATACAAGACATGAAGATACTGATCATGTGTGTGTACAGCCCCGAATCATTCATAGGTTGAAATGCTGGTAGAAGGAGATCGACCTGTTCTCTCAGTCTAGAGTTATCAGTGATGTTGGGATTCAGAGCGATGGACATTGAAGAATTCTTAGCTTACATTTTCTTACAGGAAACAGAACTTCAATTCTGACAGGAAATCCTCCCTACCAAGCTCCCTCTTCCCTGTCCCTGGAGATGCTCACTGTGGTCAGAGGGCGTCAAGCTCTCTCCCCCATAACATACAACATCCTTCCTGTGTAATACATGCATTTTCCCATCAGGCACATGATTCTGAAAGATATTCTCTCGCTAAGCTTATCATTTGATTCCTTTGATGGAATATTTGGTAGGACAAATGTTTATTTTATTTTATTTAAGTTCAATTCTTCAGTACTTTCTTTGATGAGTTCTGTGTTGTCTGATTTTACTAAAAATTCCTCAGAAAATTCTGAGTTTCCACAGTCCATGTGGATTGGCTATAGGTACTGGAGAAGTTTCAGGAACTAGATGGGAAACTACCAAAAAATCTGGCTGTGACTGTGGAAGTGGGTTAGAGGAGGAAGCTGGACTTATTTCTAGCCACATGACAGGCATGACTGATATTCATGGACAGAGAGTTACTGGACATGTGGGTTTAAAGCAGGCATCCTCAAACTACTGCCCGCGGGTCACATGCCAGGTGTTTTTGCCACCACTGCCTGTCCTGCTTAAAATAAGATATCTGCAGTGTGCTAGGGATTTGTTCATAGTTTTTTTTTTAAACTATAGTCCGGCCCTCCAACGGTCTGAGGGACAGTGAACTGGCCCCCTGTTTAAAAAATTTGAAGACCCTTGGAAGCCTCCTCCAGCGAAGGCCCAGAAGGAAGTGCAGGGCATGATAGAGACAGCTTGCATCATCATAGGAAATACCTGAATAATGAGGAACAGGAGTTTGTGTTAAGTAGAAATGTTAAAGACCATGCAGGTAAGAAACAAGAGAGAAAAGGAACGTGCCACTGCAAACTGATGGGAAGGGGATCCCTGTTTCCTACATGCAAATCTCACAGTGTCTCTGTTCTAGAAGATAACACCTTCCCAGTCCTGGGAATTAGGACTTGGATGCTTTTGGAGTCATTACTCACATGGCCTCACCATGAATCAACAAAGCTGCATAATTCATTGTGGCCCATTATAAATCTGTCAACTCTTACAGGGAATAGTGGACATATATGAGGAGCCATCATTCATTTAGACCTGGTCTCCTGTTTTGTGGTGAAGCACAGGACTTGGTTGGAAAGTCTGTAAGGAGGATTCTCCAAAAGGTTGGGGGGGGGGGGGCTCTAGGAGGACCTTGCCAAAGGCAGAAGCCCCTGCCTTGACTTTTCCAAACAAGCCCGAGCCCCCTGGTGTTTTACTGGATTCTCTATGTTCAGTCTTTAAGACCAGACCTTGTAGAAGCATGTGCTTTCTCAAGGATACTTACTCTGCTGATTGTGTCTAGACATTAATTTTAGTTCAGGTTGTTGTTACAGTAAAAGCCTAAGGAGGCAGGCAATTGGGGCTGTTTAGGTGCCTCCTGCCAAGCAGCTCCTTAGCAGTTTCTTTCACAGAAACGTGTGTCAGAGTAATCCATTCATCTGTCCCTCTGGATCTTCTGGTCAGTCCTGGCACAGTCTCAGCCCATCATCTTCATCATCGTCATCATCGTCGTCATCATCATCATCATCATCATCATCATCATCAACATCATCACAGTTTGCTTTCTTATAATCATTCTTATTTTCTATAGACATGGGTGTTGTAGATACACAATTCCTTTTTATCTGAAAAGAAAGCAAGCATCTACTCTTCAGATATCATTGGGGATAGAGACCCCAATGGCCCAACTGTAAGTTGACTCAGGCCTTTGAAAACACTGTTAATAGATTGATGGGAAAGTACAGATTCCCATCAAGACATTGGACCAAGATTCCTTTCCAAATCTATTGTCATTATCACCATCATCATCATCACCCTCTTTATTGTCATTTGCTTACTTATAATTTTTCTTCTCATTTTTCAGACCTGGTTTTTGTACACAAGGACTATTTTTCTTAGTTTTCCTCATTTTGTATAGTTCTTAAGTGAGATACATAGCCATACTCTATTTTCTTTTTTTTTTGACTTCTAACAACTGATGGCTTATCCCTGCCTCTTCTACATCTGTCCCTTCATGGGAAATCAGAAAAGAAAGCATAGTTTTCTCTTTAGATGTTAGTGTGAAATTGAAACCACACCCTGGAAACAGAATTCCTCCCCATCCCCACCACCTCATCAAAATAAAAGCTCTGGGCCAGTCTCCTTTCCTTGCTCCATCAAAGCAGGCTTGTCTTCCTCAAGGGCCTTTCCTGAGCTTCCCTGGGATTTCAACAATGAGCATAATGAACATTCTATGCCCCTTGGTATGAGTGTATGTCATCAGCCTGCACATCTGTACTAAGCTGCTGTGGCTCCCTCTGCCTCTGCCTGGTGTTACCTACCCTTGGTGCTATGGCATGATGACAAGACAATGACCGTCACCACTGGGGGTCCTTCTCCTGTAGCTTTAGGTTCGCATACTTGTGGGGCACGCTGTCCAGCATTCAGATGAGCTGCACAGCTGAGTCATTAGAGCCTCTTGACAGATTTAGGGACCTTGGTCAGAAGATTTCATGATTAATTGGCATTTAGGGACAAGAGTGAGCAAAGGCATTTGGCGCTGCCTTTTGTGGGTGTGACAAAGTTTTCCTCCTCCTACAATAAATCTCTATAGTTCAGATAGGAAGATGCAACCCCACACCTGGCAGGAAACCAGGGATTAAGGACAGTCCCAACCTGCACTCAGGCTGTGTCCTGTGCTCAGCTTGTCCTGAGCGCCCCCTAGTGGTCATAGCCACTCCTGCAGGCAGGTTTGTGTCTGGGCTCACACTGACTTCCCCTCACTGTCTTGTACAGTAATACACAGCTGTGTCCTCAGATGTCAGCTTGGTCATTGTAAGAGAGACTGTGCTCGTAGGGTTGTCCCTGTCGATTGTGAATCTTCCTTGGACTGCTGGAGCATACAACTACTTATCTCCAGTTGGTTTGTTCACTTCTGCCACCCACTGCAGGCCCTTCCCTGGAGCCTGGCAGACACAGTCCATGTAGTAATCAGTGGAGGTAAATACAAAGGCTTTGCAGGAGAGGCTCTGAGACCCGCCAGGTGGCAGGCACCATGGTACCCCCAGACTCCACCAGCTGAACTTGGTACAGACCACCTCAAACAGAGACACAGACTGAGAACTGCTCGGTGTCTCCCAGTCCCCATGAGCCTGATGCACAAGGAGACACATTTGACAGTGAAGAGAAGCACAGTCCAGATGAGCCCAGATGCCATGGTGTGGACAATGAGGGGCTTGCACAGGAGGCTCCTCTGCAGGTTCCACATGGACCCAGCCTGGCAGGCTTTCATGAGCAGGATAGGCGCAGCATTTGCATGTCTTTCCCTGAGGACCTGTCTGAGCTGCCAGGGGGCTCCTCCCTCCCTGAGATCACATGGAGAGGGCGGGCGGGTGGACCAGTTGCCTTGGCCAGGACTCAGAGGCACACGGCTGGTCTGCACATTCTAGAAGCTTGTCTGTGAATAGTGGGAAACACACTCCGTCAGGACAGAAAGCGGGACTTTTAAGGTTTTCCAGTGCAGGTTGCACATAAAACCCTCAGGAGACATCAGGGGACAGAATTGTGGATATGACAGTGCCCCCTAGTGGTTGTTTCGAACCCCAAGGTCTGAGGACAGGTGTCTGAACCAGCTTTCTGAAACAAGGCAGGCATGTCCGCCATGGGGAAGCCTTTTCTGGCATTTTTGAAACAGTGGCAGCCCCAGTCCTGCTACTTGTACACAGATGGTCCATTGAAAGGATGCCCTGGACCTCAGGCAGCCACCTCGGTGGAGAACCTGAGGAACATAATCTTCCACAGCCCAGGCCTCTAGTGCCAGCCCCACAGCTTGCACGTGGGAGGTGCTGTCACTTGGCCTGGTGTGCACTCAGCATCCTGGAGTGTCCACCATATGGCACAACAGTGCCTGTTTAGCTCAGGAACCTGTTTTCTGATATTTGTGGGGACCTTCTGTGACAGTTGGCAGTGGAGCTGCAGGGTGTGGTAAGCACAGGGCACAGAGTCAGTATGGACAGCAGGCAGCTCCCTGTCCAGGAACCAGGCCCTTTAAATACAGTCCTTGATGCCCCGTGCCTGTGAATTCTAGGATTGTGCCTGAGATCACATGAGTAATTCACAATGGAGAGGACGGCACAACCCTCCTTGCTCTGAGACAGGAGGAAGTGGGCCCACCTCTGCAGGGAGTGATTTTCATCCATTGTTTTTAGCCTCTGAAAGGTCATTTCCTGCATTTTTTCATTAAAAAAGCCTTGAGGGCAAAGTCTTACCACCTGGGTGGTGAATAATCTTGTTGGATGAAATATGCATAAACTCTAACCCCTGGATGCAGGTTCTTGAAGAGCCCCCAGGAGCAGCTCCAGGAGAACACACTAGCCCTTTGGTGAGCAGTTGGACATGTGGGCTGACCTGTCCCAGAACCATGGAGGAGAGCACACCTGACATCCAGAGCAGGCAAGGCCGTTCTCATCAGCGTCCCCAGTCCCTTGGTGTTTCCAGATGTGCCTGGGTCCGGCCTAGCTAGAGGGGGAAGGTGTGCCTGGATGGAGACTGGTATACACTGTTGAGCACAGAGAAAGAAATACACCAGGTGTGCCTTGTGTATGGGGGTTTGTGTGGGTTACTCAGGTGATGTCATTCCCAGGAAGGAAGGAGTGAGTCTACCAGGGAAATTAACTGTGATGCTGTGGAAATTAGCAACTGTGGAGGGACATCTATCACATTGGAATGATAGTTGTAGACCCTGAGGGGAAAGTCAGACATGGTCATATAAGAAATTAGAGGATAACCTGAAAGGTCAGTGCAAGACTGAAAACTGGCCAATAGGGATGCAGAGAAAATGACCCAAGTCTAACTGCATCCTGCCCCCTGTGCAACCAAACCCTGGCCCTTCCCTCGACCAATCAACAGGGGCCACACACATTACCCCACCCACAACTTCTGACCCTATAAATCCTTTGTTTTCCTGAAACTCGTGGTCTCTCCCCTCCGCCCTGCTGCTTCATCGGTAAGTGTGTGTGGGACAGGAACTCAGGTTAGCTTGATTAAAGGTTCTGTATGTTTTTGCATTGGTCTCAGGATCCCTAAGTGGTCTTTGGGGATCATGACATCTGGGTGTAACATTTGGGTGCTCGTCCGGGATCCCAAGACCCCCAACCTGGAGAGCCTGATTGGCCGAAATAGGTGTCTGTCTCATCTGTCTTTCTGTGTGAGCTCATTTCTGGTAATACCCAAAGAGGCCCAGGCAGACGTGCCGGTTAAAGGCCATGGGCGGGAAGTTTTGGAAGACGTTCCATTCTTCCCGGGAGAAATGGGAGGTTCCCCTCCACAAATTCAGAGAGAAGGGACATGCCTCTCCACGAACTGAGACCAGAGAGAAGGGATTTTTTGCCTCTCCAAGGTCTGAATTTAGCGGGTTGTTCCCGTGTTTGGTTTTGCTTCCACGGAGTTGGAAGGTTGTTCCTGTGGACCCTTTATTTGTCTGTTTCTGTGTTTCTTTGTTTTATTCTGTTCTGGGGAGTGGGGCACTGTTTCGTTAATCTGATCAGCTCCAGTTGGTCTAGTCTACTGAGAGATAACTGGTCTGTCCATTGTGGCAGAGCTTTCTCTCCCCACAGGTCCCGGCCTCGAGGAGGGAGGCATACTACGAATGGTTTTCTGAAACTTCCGCTGTTTTTTTGTCATGTAAATGTAGTATGCACTGGTATAAAAGTGTTTCTCTGTTTGTTTGATTAGTTCTTTTCAACCCGGTCCCTCCCTGCAATGTGGTAATAGCTTCTCCTCAAACTCAACTGACTTAGAATGTATGTTAAAGAGTTTTGGAATTGCTCAAACCTTACTGCCTCTGTGTACAAGAAGGAACAGAGTAAGGTTTTGGAAGCAGAAGCAGGCCAGAGGAAGCTATTTACTATGGAAGGAAAATCTGGTGAGCTTATCAATAAAGGGCTGGTTAACTGCTGGAAAGGGCCAGAAGGGTGCCTCAGGCCTGGGTCATAGGAATCCAGCCGAAGGCTCAGGCCAGGAATGTGGTTAATTTGCATTTTAAATTTCTCAGGCTTCCAGCAAAAACTGCTTCTCAAAAGATAAAGGTTTTGATCTAAATTTTTCCCTTGTATCTACAGTATAAAAGTTAAAAATGTGCTGTTTGAATGTATATTGACTGAGTTTTGTCTCTTTAAGTCATGTAATAGAAGCAAGTTATCTCTTATATCTGAAAAGGGGTTTGGGCAGCTGCTCTGCTGGCATGTGGCTTTCATGGGGACTGCCATCTTGGAAAGGTAGGGCATTACACGTGGCTCTCATGGGGGATGCCATCTTGAAATGGTGGGGCCACCCCTCCCTCTGAGTTAGACAATCACAAAAGTAAATGTTGCTTACTGAAGCAGAATGGGATATTTTTAATTTGCCTGCTCTTAGTTCTTATTACAGAAGGTTTATTGTACTTTGTTGAATGTATATTTTCTTGAAAGTAAAAGTGTACTTAAAGCGTGTTGATAAATGTCAATCTAAGAAATGCTGGCTGTTTACTTTTGGTGAAGGTTAACCATGTGTCATGTGTAGTAGCAGAAGATTTAGCTGTCAGAAGCGGTCACAGTGCCAATGTATATTTCATTATGTAATCTTAATTTTCTTACAGATTTGAATTCAGTTGTCAAAAGGGCAGGTGCCCAACTGGGCAAAGAAGAATACCATCAGATTTTTGTCTCTATTGAGAGATGGTTGGCAGCCTGTATACTGTCTTGCAGGCCCGTGTGACCATGCCCATGTCAGGGGTGGCACAAACTTCAACTGTAGGAACAATTAAGCCTAAGAGTTCTAACTAACTGAAAATTATGGCTTTGGTGTAATGGAGAAAGATAAAGAAAAATGTTAAAAGTTGAATGGATGATAGGCCAGTAGGCTGGGACAAGTAGAATAGGGAAACTGAGCAGAAATTTTGTCTTCCCTAAACCAAGGACACTTGGGAATGGAACTGGTTGGTTGTGCTGAAGGAGTTTTGGTGCCTGTTGCTGCTGGTGGTGACAGATGGCTCAGGACAGATTCACCTGTGTAGAGAGACCTCCCCAATGGCCCTGTCCTTGGCAGTGCCAGGGGAGAAAGAATGGAGACTTAAAAGAATTCTCACTGTCCTCCAGGCCTGGCTAAGGACCACGTCCACCTTCCTGTCGCCCGTGCTCACACTCAGGGTGGAGAAGAACCAGCTGGTGGGCACGCTGTACCTCCTGACCACTGCCACCTACCATGACTTCTGCCACAATGGCATTGAGCACTACGAGCTGCTCCAGGAGCCCAGGGGCAGCCACAGCAAGGGTCGGCGCGCCAGGGCTTCCAACAGCACCCCTACCCTGGGGGCGGCGGGAACAGCGCACAGGGGTGGTGGCTCCAAGCAGCGCCTGGACACACCGGAGGGCGGCAGCTGCGGCAGAGGGACCAGCCCCAGCAGCAACAGCAGTGCATTGGAGCTGCAGGTGGCCGAAACCCTGGACGGCAAGAAGCAGCCGCAGCTCATTATCAAGGGAGTGCTGGACCGTGAGCAGTGTGACTCATATGAGCTGACCCTGTGGGTGCGCGACGGCAATGACCCGCCACGCTCCTCGCAGGCCATCCTGCAGGTGCTCATCATCAACCTGAACGACAACAGCCCCCACTTTAAGAAGAGTGTGTATGAGGCTGACCTGGCAGAGAACAGCACCCCGGGCACCCTCATCCTGCAGCTGCGCGCCACCGACCTGGATGTGGGGGTCAATGGGCAGATCAAGTATGTGTTCGGCACCACCACTGAGTTGGTGCGGCGGCTGCTGCACCTGGACAAGGCATCGGGCTGGCTCAGCGTCCTGCACCGCATTGACCATGAGGAAGTGAGCCAGCTGCACTTCACTGTCATGGCCCGAGACCGTGGGCAGCCCCCCAAGACTGACAAGGCCACCATGGTCCTCGTCTCAAGGACGAGAATGATCCGCAAGATTAGGCGCATCCCGCTCAAGGACGGGGTGGCCCACGTGGCCGAGGACATCCTGGTGGACACCCCCATTGCCCTGGTGCAGGTGTCGGACCGGGACCAGAGGGAGAACGGCGTGGTCACCTGCACGGTGGTGGGGGACGTGCCCTTCCAGCTGAAACCGGCCAGCGACACGGAGGGTGACCAGAACAATAAGAAGTCACACCTTGGCCATCCCCCTGGACTCGGCCAGATGGTGGTGGAGGTATACTTCCCTGAGAACAACGTGCCGGGGCCAGGGTGGCCACCGTGCTGGCCACCGACGCCTGCAGTGGCAAGAATGCGGAGGTCGCCTACTCGCTGGAGCCCTCGGTGACCAGGGTGTTCGCCATCAACCCTGACTCTGGGGACATCCTGGTCAACATGGTGCTGGACCATGGGCAGATGGACAGGTACAAGTTCAAGGGGCCACCCAGGGACTGGCTCCTGCCTGGAGGGGACCACGTGCCATCGTCCTGGCCACCCCCACGGCTCTTGGGGTTGCAGGACTGCCTGGGTCCACTGCTCCCGAGTGAGGGCAGCCCAGCCTGAGTGGAAGGTCACCAGTGACGGGGCTGCATGCGCCCACCTTGGGGCCACCCTTGCAGATGGCAGGAACCTTCAGACAGACTTGGCTGCGGTAAGAAAGGAGCTGGGAGTATGTCCTCAGTGGGATGTTCTGCTGGACAGGCTCACTGTCCTGGAGAACCTTCTGCTCTTATCTGGGCGGGGCGCCGATAGCAAGTTGAAAAGACTCCGGGATGTGAGGCTGACGCCCTGTCCAGAGGCCTGTGGAGGAGGCTGTCCCTTGGCACCACCTCCACCTGGCAGGTTTCGGAGTTGCAGATACCACCTTAGAGGATGGGGTGGAGGAGCAGAGTCCGATGCCTCCAGTGTCAACAGGATGCGAACTTAGACTTGTCAAGGTCAGAGGACCAGGCAAGGGTGTGGGAGGCCCCCTTCTACGAAGGGCGCCTCCTGGGAAAGAACCTGTTCAGGCTGTCTTCCTCGTATGTGGGACATGGAGAAGGGAGCTCTGTCCTATGCAGCAAGGACAAGGGAGCTTAGGGGGAAGGGTAGATAAACAGACTACTCCCTCCAGGACCTCGGGAAAAAGGAGTATATTTGACCCAGAAGAGTCAATGATTTGACTCATGTACATAAAACCAAGGGGGGAATGAAAGGGTGGTGCAAGACTGCAAACCGGCCAATAGGGATGCAGAGAAAATGACCCAAGTCTAACTGCATCCTGCCCCCTGTGCAACCAAACCCTGGCCCTTCCCTCGACCAATCAACAGGGGCCACACATGTTACCCCACCCACAACTTCTGACCCTATAAATCCTTGGTTTTCCTGAAACTCGTGGTCTCTCCCCTCTGCCCTACCACTTCATCGGTGAGCGTGTGTGGGACGGGAACTCAAGCTAGCTTGATTAAATGCTCTGTATGTTTTTGCATGGGTTTCAGGCTCCCTAAGTGGTCTTTGGGGATCACAACAACCGGGTGTAACAAACCCTTATCCTCTGAGCTACTGAGGCACCACCCCCTGCACAGAGCTTGTGGCCTCACATCCTTCTTCTCTCCCCTGGGATCCAGGCTGCAATCTGAGAGAGAGCAGCTGGAGTGTACACCTCTTTGGAACCACAGCGTCCTTTTCCTGGCACCTGTCAACACCTTCCTGGCTGGCGCTGATGAAGAGAGAGCAGAGACAGCTCATCTCTCTTCCTTTATTGGTCCATCATAATTGGAGACTTGGTCTAGAGCACATTGGGACCCAAGGGTATGGACACAATCCTGGGAAGCAGTGAATGAGATGCCTCTCTTACGGTGAACAGTGCTTATGCAACTATTCTAAAAATATTGGTGTTGATAATCCAGCAGCAAAAATGTTAGTTGATATGTCAAGAGTTCAAGATGAGAAAGTTGGAGATGGCACTACCTCCATTACTATTTTAGCAGCACAATTGCTAAGGGAAGCAGAGTCTTTAATTCCAAAATGTTTCATCCTCAGACCATTGTTGTGGGTTGGAGAGAAGCCACAAAGGCAGCAAGACAGGCTTTGTTAAATTCAGCAGTTGATCATGGTTCTGATGAAGATACATTCCACCAAAATTTAATGAACATGGCAGGAACAACATTCTCTTCAAAACACCTTACACATCACAAAGATCACTTAACTAAATTAGTTGTAGAAACTGTTCTCAGATTGAAGTGCGCTGGTAATCTGGAAGAGATTCATGTCATCAAGATGCTGGGAGGAAGTCTGGTGGATTACTATTTAGATGAAGTCTTTCTGTTGAATTAAAAAATAGGAGTAAATTAACCAAAAGAAACTGATAATGCTAAAATTCTTATTAAAAATACTGGTATAGATACAGACAAAATAAGGATATTCAGTTCCATGTAAGAGTTGATTCTATAGTAAAGGTTGCTGAAATAGAACAAACAGAAAATGGAAAAAAATGAAGAAGAAAGTTGAATATATTCTTAAGCATAGGATAAATTGCTTTATTAACAGAAAATTAATTTATAATTGGTTTATTAACAGGAAATCTATATATATAGAAAGCCAGCAACCAGAATGCTGTAATGACCAGAACCAACAGAATGACCGGTTGCTATGACACCCATGGAGGCCTGCAATCTGACCTGGTAACTACTCCCCCCGGCTGGCCTCACCCCAGGTTGCACCCCCAATAGGGGGAGGGGCCAGTTGGCCAACTTTCTGTGGCCCCTTCCCCTGGCTGGCCCTGTCCCCATTAGGCTCCCACACCTCAACTGGTTCCCACACCCTGATCAGGGGTGGGGCCGGCTGGTCAACCTCCTGCAGCCACCTCATTCCAGCAAGCCCAACCCTGATCCACTCTGATTGGGGCTGGGCCAGCCAGATCCCACCTGTGCAAGAATTCATGCACTGGGCCTCTAGTAATTTTATAATTATCCTGAGCAGCTTTTTGGTGCTGCTGGAGTTATGGCTATTGAACATGTAGACTGCCTGGCTCTTGTCACAGGTGGTGAAATTGCCTCTACTTTTGACCACCTGGAACTAGTGAAGCTTGGAAGTTGCAAGCTCATTGAGGAAGGCATGATTGGAGAAGATACACTCATTCACATTTCTGGGGTAGCCCTTGGTGAGGATCACACTATTTTTATTCGTGATGCCACTCAACACATTTTTGATGAAGCAGAAAGATCTTTGCATGCTGCTCTTTGTGTTCTTGCACACACTGTGAAAGCTTCTAGAACAGTTTATGGAGGAGGCTATTCTCAGCTTCTGATGGCTCATGCTGTGTCACAGCTGCCAACAAACACCAGGTAAAGAAGCTGTTGCAATGAAGTTTTAGGCTCAAGCACTGAGAATGTTGATTTTTGTTACAGCTGACAACGCCATCTATGACAGTGCAGATATAGTAGCACAGGTCTGAGCTGCCCATCATGAAGGCAATGCAACTGCTGAACTGGATATGATGGAAGATGCTAATGGTGATGGCAATGCAGGGCATCACTGGAAGTTTCCAAGTGAAGTGGCAGGTTCTTCTGTGTGCAGCAGAGGTGATTCTGCATGTGGATGACATCATCAAAGCAGCACCAAGTTGAGCAGTGTCCTGATCAACTCCCTTGTTAGGCATTCCTATCTGCTGTTATGCTCTGGACCAGTTCATAGCAATGTTGTTTAAAGGACTTTGACTTCCTTTAGAACACTGTGAAATCAAAGTTTATGTGTGCTTCTTATATCCTTAAGTTGAGACATTTAGATGACCTTTTACTTAAAATGGACCTCATTTATTTGCTGTTCATTTTCCATAAAATTCAGTTGTTTTAAAAGTCCATTTCTCATACTGTGCATTCAGAGTAAAAATTTGAACAATTAAAAAAAAATAAAAAGAAAAAGTGGAGGTCAAAATAAAAATGAGATGCCTTTGAAATTAACCAGTAATGAACATACCAAGGAGAACCAACCCTCACAACTGGAGGAAGAATAAGGAACTTGTCACTGCAAACTGGTGGAAAGTGAGTCCCTGTTTCCTACATGCACATTCTCCCAGTGTCTGTCTAGAAGGTATCACCTGCCCAGGACCACGGGATCTGCCCTTGGACTCCTTTGGGGTCATTATACACATTGTATCCCCCTAGATCACCCATGTTGCATAGTTCTTTGGGGCCCCAGTTATGAAACCTCTCAACTATTGTAGGGAAAATTGGACACCTCTCACTAGAGTAGCCACAGTTACGGTGTGTTTGTATTTGTGCCATAATTTCTTTGGACCCAGCCTTCTCTCTTAGTCCATCCTAGCCATCATCTTAATCATCATCATCATCATCATCATCATCATCATCATCTTAATCATCATCAACATTACCATTTACTTTATTTTTTTCTGTGCTGCTGCCCTGTGCCATGTCTTCTCTGTCCCAGTGTCTGTGGCCATGGGCCATAGGTATATGCATACAAGGATCTTGGATGATTACTTCTCACCCATCCACGCTCCCCTAGATTTGCTTACTTTTAATCATTCATCTCATTTTCTGTAGACATGGTAGTTGTCTACACAGTGACATTTTATAGGAAAAGAAAGCAGACACTTCCTCTTTAGATGTCATTGGAAAATTCAACCCACAAAGGCCCAAGTCTAAGTTAATACAAGTTCATCTAAAAACTAATGACCTTGGCCCTAGCCAGAGCATTGGCCTATAGACTACAGAGTCCTAGGTTTGATTATGATCAAGGGCACATGACTGGATTGCAGACTAAATCCTCAGTGTGGGACATGCAGGAGGCAGCTGATCAATGATTGATTCTCTCTTATTGTTGATGTTGTTTCTATCACCTTCTCCTTTCCACTCTGATATATATATATATATATATATATATATATATATACACACACACACACACACACACACACACACACACATTAGGGGCCTGGTGCACAAAATTTGTGCACAGGGTGGGTCCCTCAGCCCATCCTGTCCCCTCTCACATATTGGGAACCCTCAGGGGGTATCCTACTGATGGCTTAGGCCCACTCCTTGCTCCCCTTGGGAAATGGGCCTAAGCCGCAGTATGGCCTCCCTTTGTGGGAGGTGACCAGGCTAATCAGGGGAAGCCACCAGCCCCATCACCCCACTGCTGCAGCTACTGCCAGTCACCACATCCACCAAAGTGTTTTCATCAACATGGACTCCAGTCCCTTCACCATGACAAAATGACAACTTTCATCAGGCATTTTCAAGCTGTGTCTTTCAAAGGATATGACTTTTCTTTCTTTCTTTTTTTTATCCTCACCTGAGGATATGTTTCCATTGATTTCTTTTTTTTTTTAATCCTCACCTGAAGATATGTTTCCATTGATTTTTAGAGAATGTAGAAGATAAGGGAAACACAGAGAGAAACATCAAAGTGAGAGGAACATTTTGATTGGTTGCCTCCTGCATATGCCCTGGACTGGGTCCTGGCCAGGGAGGAGTCTGAAACCTAGGTACATGCCATTGTACCTAGCTGAGTTCAGAATTGAACTCAGACCCTACAGTCAGCAGGCTGAGGCATTATGCACTGAACCAAACTGGCGAGGGCAGGATATGACATTTCTTAGCCCTCCAGCAGTGGACCTTCATTTTTTTTTTTTCCAGGAGTGTGGTGGAAAAACTCTAGATCGCCTTTAGAGATTCTTATTACCCAAATTACTGAGAATATTACCAGTGGCATACAGGAGGCTTAGACAGTGAGCGGTAAGAAAAGGTGTTTCCTCTGTAGTTTACCCAATTACAAGCTCAACCCCTGCCTTTCCAATTCCAGCTCCACTCCTGCCCAGGCATGTAGCCTATGGCCGAGATGCAGAACTGGGCAGGGGACCTCCAGACCCCTGAAATCACTGGCTCTGATCCTGCCCTAGCTTTGAGATCACTGGCTCCACCCCTGCCCTACTGCAGCCTCTGGCCAAGGCTATAGGCCTGGGCAGAGGACCCCCAGACCCCTGTTTTGCCTGCTTCACTGGTGCCCAGACCCCTGCAATTGCAGACTTCACCTCTGGCCCTGCGATCACTGGCTCTGCAGAGCCCAGGCCCCTGCAATCTCTGGCCTTGCCCCTGCCCAGGCCTGAAACCTCTGGGCCAGGCCTTATGCCTGGGTAGGGCACCATCATACCCCTCCAACCACTGGCTCCTCCCTTGCCCATGCCTGAGGCCTCTGGCAAATGTCTCTGGCCTTGTCAGGGGACCCCTAGCCCCTCTGATCACCTGTTCCGCCCCTTGGGCCCCCGCATCCCCCACCACCTGCCTGGCTAACAGGCCTGATAACTTCAGTGGCAGGTCTGAACCGGACTGGGTGCCGCCATCTTGTGGCTATGGGGGCGGCCATCTTCATCACGGAGTGATGCCTAATTTGCATATCACTCTTTTATTAGATAGGATATGTATGTCTAATCTAATAAAAGAGTGATATGCAAATTAACCATCACTCCAAGACACATAAGCCACGTCCACCCTGGCCAAGCCATGCCCACCAGCCAATTAGAGTGGCTATATGCAAATTAACCAAGCCAAGATGGCGGCCGGCAGCCTTGGAGCTAGAACAAACAGGATGCTTCTGTTGCACCAGCAATGGAGTTGAAACTGCCTACCTAGGCTGACTGGGCCTCTGCTAAAGGCAACAATGTTTCCATTATAGAAGCCACAGAGTTGAAGCAAATAGGAGGCTTCCTTTGCACCAACCCTGCCTAGGCCAGCTGGGCCTCTGCTCAAGGCAACAATGTTTCAATTATAAATGCCACAGAGCTTGAGCAAAAGGAGGCTTCGTTGCCTGCCTAGACCTCCACTCAAGGCAACAAAATTTCAATTATAGATGATAAATAAACCCCATAAACCTGATTTCAGCCAGCTTTGCTGGAATGTTGGGTCAATAGGAACTGTGGCCAGCCTGAAAATAGCCATTAGCTCTTCACCCAGGCTGCCCAGGCACCTCAGTCCAATTTTCCCAACACCATTTATTGAAGAGACTAACTTGTGTCTGTTGTATGCTCTTCTCTCCTTTGTCAAATATATTTTTAAAATATATATTTTATTGATTTTTCACAGAGAGAAAGAGAGAGGGATAGAGAGTCAGAAACAGCGATGAGAGAGAAACATCGATCAGCTGCCTCCTGCACACTCCCCACTGGGGATGTGCCCACAACCAAGGTACATGCCCCTGACTGGAATCGAACCTGGGAACTTTCAGTCCACAGGCCAATGCTCTATCCACTGAGCCAAACCGGTCAGGGCTCCTTTGTCAAATATTAATTAAGCATATTGGCTTGGGTCCATTTCTTGGTTCTCTCTTCTGTTCCATTGGTCAATATGTCTATTCTTGTGCAGTACCAGGCAGTTTTGAGAACAGTGGCTTTGTAATATAGCTTGATATCTACTATTGTCATCCTTCCAACTTTGTTCTTCTTTCTCAGGATTGCTTCAGCTATTTGGGGTCTTTTTTTATTCCATATGAATTTTTGGAGAGTTTGTGCTAGGTCTGTGAAATACACCATTGATATTTTAATGGAGATTGCATTGAATCCATAGATTTCTTTGGGTAATGTGGACATTATAATGATTTTGATTCTATAAATCCATGAGTACATTATATCTTTCCATTTGTTTATGTCTTCTTCTATTTTCTTTTTTCCCACCTCCTGTAGTTTTCTGAGCACAGGTCTTTTACCTCCTTAGTTAAGTTTATTCCTAGGTATCTTAACTTTTTGGTGCAATGGTAAATGGGAATTTTTTAAATTTTAGTTTCTCTTTCTGCGAGTTCATTATTGGTGTATAAAAAGCCATAGATTTCCCTGACCAGTTTAACTCAGTGGATGGATCATAGGTCTGAGGACTGAAGGGACCCAGGTTTGATTCCAGTCAGGGACATGTACCTTGGTCGTGGGCACATCCCCAGTAGGAGGTGTGCAGGAGGCAGCTGATCAATGTTTCTCTCTCATCGATGTTTCTAACTCTATCCCTCTTTCTTCCTCTCTGTAAAAAATTAATAAAATATATTTTAAAAAGCCATAGACTTCTGGTTATTAATTTTGTATCCTGCTACATTGCTGAATTCTTTTATTAAGTCTAGTAGTTTTTTGATGGAGTCTTTGAGGTTTTCTATGTACAATATCATGTCATCTGCAAATAAGGT
The DNA here is from genome assembly GCA_004026665.1 of Murina feae. Taxonomy (NCBI): domain Eukaryota; kingdom Metazoa; phylum Chordata; class Mammalia; order Chiroptera; family Vespertilionidae; genus Murina; species Murina feae. Next base: position 22,753 of record PVJC01015379.1, read on the forward strand.
CAGTTTTACTTCTTCTTTTTCAATTTGCTTGCCTTTTATTTCTTCTTCTTGTCTGATCACTATGGCCAGCACTCCCGGTACTATTGAACAGGAATGGTGAAAGTGGGCATCCCTGTCTTGTTCCTGTTCTTAGGGAAAATGGTTTTATTTTTTCCCATTGAATATGATGTTGGTTGTAAGTTTGTCATATAAGGCTTTTATCCTAACTAATAAAAGTGTAATATTAAAATTAACCATTTCTTCGGGATGCCTAAGCCACGCCCACCAGCCAATCAGAGCGACTGTATGCAAATTAACCCAGCCAACATGGAGGCCACCACTCACGGACCTGAGTAAACAGCAGCTTCCATTGCAGCAGGACTGAAACTAAAACTGCGGGCTGCTCCACTTATCCTGGGCTCAAGGCAAAACATGTTTGCAACAAACTATCAATCATAGAATCCTCGGGAGCTTAAGGAAACAGCAGGCCTGGCCTGACTACTAAGAGTAACATTGTCTCATTATACAAGCGGCGAGGTGAAGCAGAGGAGGTTTCTTTACTAGGCCTCAGCTTAAAGGAACAGCGCATCAATAATAGAAGATAAACCCCAGAAACCTGCTTCCAGCCAGCCTTGCTGGGACATTGGGTTAATGGGAGTTGTGGGCAGCCTGAAAGTGCCCCTGAACCCGTCACCCATGCTGGCCATAACCCAATGGGGTGAGGGATGTTACTGGGGGGCTTGGCCAGTCTGCAAATAGCCATAAGTCCCTCACCCAGGCTGGCCAGGTACCCCAGTAGGGACCCAAAACCTGAAGGGACTGTGGCCAGCCTGCAAACAGCCATCAGCCCCTCACCCAGGCTGGTCAGGCACACCAGCAAGTGCACATCCCCAGAGGGGTCCCAGACTGTGAGAGGGCACAGGCCGGGCTGAGGGACCTCCCGAGTGCACAAATTTTTGTGCACTGGGCTCCTAGTTATGTCATATAAGGCTTTTATTATATGTCCTTCTATTCCCACTTTGCTGAGGGTTTTTATCAAGAAAGGGTTTTGGCCTTAGCTGGTTTGGCTCACTGAATAGACCTTCCTCCTGGGGACTGAAGAGTCCCAGATTTGATTCCGGTCAAGGGCATGTACATTGGTTGCAGACACATCCCCATTAAGGAGTATGCAGGAGTCAGCTGATCAATGTTTCTCTCTCATCGATGTTTCTAACTCTCTATCCCTCTACCTTCCTCTCTGTAAAAAAATCAATATATTTTTTAAAAAAAGAAAGGGTTTTGGATGTATGACATTTATTGATTTGCAAATATTGTACCAGCCTTGCATCCCTGAAATAAAATCCACTTGATCGTGGTGTATGATCTTTGCAATATATTGCTGGATGTGAATAGCTAGAATTTTGTTGAGGATTTTAGCATCTATGATCATCAGGGATATTGGCCTATACTTCTCTTTCTTTGCAATGTCTTTATCTTCTTTTGGAAATAGGATAATGCTGGTCCCATAAAAAGAGTTTGGAAGTGTTTCTGTCTCTTGGATTTTCTAAAATAGTTTGAGAAATATAAGTGTTAGTTCTTTTAATGTTTGGCAAAACTTTCCTGTAAAGCCGTCTGAACCTGAGCTTTTGATTGGTGGGTGTTTTTCTTATTACTGCTTCTATTACTGGCTTATTCAGGTTTTTTTAAAATTATTTTTTTATTATTACATAAAGTTTTACAAAGATTGGTACATATATCTCTTTTTCCCCCTGCCATTCCCAGGTTTTTTTTTCCATTCTTCCTAATTAAGTTTTGGGAGATTGCATTTTCCTAGGATTTTGTCTATTTCCTTCACATTATCTAGCTTGTTGGAATATAGTTGTTCATGGTTTTCTTACAGTCCTTTCTATTTCTGTGGTGTCAGTGGTTACTCCTCCACTTTTGTTTCTGATTTTATTTACTTGGGTTCTCCCTCTTTGTTTCTTGATGAGTCTGGCTAATAGTTCATCAATTTTGTTTATCCTTTCAAATAACCAGCTGTTGGCTTTAGTGATTATTATATTGTTTTTTTAGTATCTATGTTTCCTTCTACTTACTCTTGGCTTTTCTTGTTGTTCTCTTTCTAGTTTTCTTAAGTTGTAGGGTTAAATTGTTTATTGCTATTTTTTTTTTTTTTGGTGCGGGGAGGGTGTCTGCAGTTCTATGAAATTCCCTCTCAAGGCTGCTTTTGCTTTGTCCCAGAGATTTTGGATTTTTATATCTTCATTTTCATTTGTTTCCAGGAAATTTTTTTCTTTATTTCTTTTTTTAAAAATATATTTTATTGATTTTTTACAGAGAGGAAGGGAGAGGGATAGAGAGTTAGAAACATGGATGAGAGAGAAACATCAGTCAGCTACCTGCTGCACACCCCTCACTGGGGATGTGCCCGCAACCAAGGTACATGCCCTTGACCAGAATCAAACCCAGGACCTTACAGTCCACAGGCCGATGCTCTATCCACTGAGCCAAACCGGTCAGGGCTTATTTCTTTCTTGTTCTCATTGGCAACCCATTCATTGTTTAATAACATGGTATTTAGCCTCAATGTGTTTGAATGTTTTTGGGTGCTTTACTGTAGTTGATTTCTAATTTCATTCCACTGTATCTGAGAAGATACTTGATATGATTTTAATCTTCTTGAACTTGTAGAGACTTGTTTTGTGTCCTAAGATGTGGTCTATCTTTGTAAATGATCCATGTGCATTTGAGAAGAATGTATATTCTGCTGCATTGGGGTGAAATGTTCTATAAATGTCAATCAAATCCATCTGATCCAGTGTGCCCTTTAGAGTCTCTGTTTTCTTGTGTGTAAGATCTATCCAGTGAAGTGAGAGGGGTGTTAATGTCCCCTACTATAACTCTATTGTTGTTGATCTCTCCATTAAAATCCTCTACAAGTTTTTTTTTTATTAATATATTTAGGTGCTACTATTTTGGGTTCACATATGCTTACCAGGGTTATAACTTCTTGTTGGATCAATCTTTTTAGTACTATGCAGTGAGCTTTGAGGTTTTTTGTAGGGCCTTCATTTTGAAGTTGATTTAGCCAGATGTGAGTATTGCTAATCCACCTTTTTTTTCTTTTCCATTTGCATGGGAAAATTTTTTTCCATCCCTTCACTCTCATCCTGTGTGTGTCTTTTGTTTTGAGGTGAGTCTCTTGTAGACAGCATATAATTGGGTCATGTTTTTGTATCCATTCAGTTACTCTATGTCTTTTGATTGGATCATTTAATTCATTTACATTAAAGGTTATTATTGAGGGGTGCTTATTTATTGCCATTGTAATACTGTATGGCTAGGTTTCTCCCTCTGTGTCTATTTTTCATTATCACAAACCGTTTAGTATTTCTTGTAATGCTGGCTTGGTGGTGATGTACTCTAGCTATTTTTTTTTGTTTGTTTGTTTATCTTTTTTTTTGGTCTGGATAGCTCTTTATTTGACCCTCTATTTTGAATGATAGCCTTGTTGGATATTGTAATCTTGGTCTCAAATCCTTACTTTCTATTACCTTGAGTACTTCATGCCATTCCCTTCTGGCCTGTAGAGTTTCTGATGAGAAATCAGGTGTCAGCCTTATGGAAGCTCCTTTGTAGGTAACAGTTTTCTTTTATCTTGCTACCTTTAAGGTTCTCTCTTTGTCTTTAATTTTTGGCATTTAATTATGATGTTTCTTGGCATGGGCCTGTTTGGGTTATTCTTATTTGGTTTTCTCTGTGCCTCCTAAACTTGTGTAACTTTTTCTTTACCAGGTAAGTGAAGTTTTCTGTGATTATTTCTTCAAACACCTTCTCTATGCCTTTCTCCCTTTTTGCCTCTTCTGGCAGACCTGATATCTTAATATTTTTACATTTCACATTGTCCCACAGCTCCCTTACACTGTCCTCCTTTCTTTAATTTTATTTTTGATTCTCTGATTAGTGATATTTTTGACTCTGTCTTCTAATTCACTGATTCTATCCTCAGCTTTGCCTAATCTGCTATGTATTATTTCCAATGTGTCCTTTATTTGTGTTATATCATTTTTTCCTCAGACTGATATTTTTTCATGTTTTTTTTTCATAGTTACTGTATGTTTTTTCATGCTGTTGAGCATTTTTACCACCATTACTCTGAACTCTGTTTCAGGTAAATTTCTTATCTCTGTTTCCTTTATCTCTTTTTTTTTTTTCTGGAGAATTCCGCTATTCTTTCTTTTGGTGGTTGTTTCTTTGTCTCCTCATTTTGGCTGTCTGTTTGGGTTTTGAATAAGTATTTGGTAGATCCTCTACACCTCTCAATCTCTAATGCAGGACAATATACTAGTTATAACGTGGATTTTTTCAATAAATGGAGTTATACACACGTGTGTGTGTGTATCTGTGTGTATGTGTGATTTGATATGTATGCTATTTTGTTGTATTGACAGCAAGCTTCAAAACTTCATATGTCAAATTTGCTGAAGGTGTTAACATCATATATATTTTTATGCTTAAAAATGTCAAGTTTCATACCAAAAAAAGAGCATTTGTGGAAAGTTTTAATTCATTACTTTACTTTGAATAAAAGTGCTGCTGAAAGTTATCATATACTCTGGGAAGCTTATGGTAAACATGCTCCATCCCAAGATACTTTTTAACACTGGTTTAAATGCTTTAAAAGTGATTATTTCTATGTGAAAGACAAAGTATGTCCAGGTCAACCAAAAAAGTTTGAAGACCAACAATTACAACATTATTGAATGAGGATGCATGTCAAAGAAAAAAACAACTTGCAGAAAGATTAAACATTGTTCAACAAACAATTTCTGATTGTTTACAAGCATTGGGGATGATTTTAAAGGAAGAAAAATGAGTGCCACATCAACTGAATAAAAGACAAATGGAAAACCAAAAAGTCATCAATAAAATGTTGTTTCAATGACACAAAACAAAGTCTTGTTTGCATCAAATTGTGACTGCTGATGAAAAGTGGATTTATTTTGAGAATCCCAAATGCACAAAATCATGGGTTGAACCAGGTCAACCATCAACATTGACTGCAAGGCCAAATTGCTTCATAAAGAAGACAATGCTCTGTGTTTGGTGGGATCAGAAAGGTGCAGTGTATTATGAACTTCTAAAATCAGGTGAATCCATTAATACTGATTGATATTGACAACAAATACAGGCAGTCCTCAGGTTACATAGCACTCAAGGTATGTCGTTTCGTGCTTACAATGCCATCTCCCATTTATTTATATATATATATAAAAGCTCCTTCATTTTGACATATGTACATATGTGCTATGTTTTTTTTATTATCTACTATATTTACAAGTAAAGGTCAGGAATTGTTATCTTTATTTTTTTTACTGTTTCACTTCATTACTGCTGTGTATGTGCTGCATGTGAGTGACATAGGTGCTTATGTGGGTGGGTTCCAACTTTCAACAAAAATCGAGTTACATTGCACCATATGAACAAATGTCTGACATAACCTGAGGACCTACTGTAATCAATTTGAACCACACTTTGATCATAAAATGACCAGACTGATCCAGAAGACATGGCAAAGTAATTTTGCTTCATGATAATGCACCATCACACACTTCAAAACCAGTTAAGGCACCTTAAACTATCTTGCCTGGGAAATATTAACCCATACACCTTGCTCCTTCAGATTATCAATTATTCCAATAGATGGCACACACACTTTCTGAGTAGCACTTCAAATTGTATGAAGAAGTGGAAAGTTGGGTCTCTGAATGGTTTGCCTCAAAACAAGAAAAGTTCTATTGGGACAGTATCCACAAATTACCTGAAAGATGGGGAAAATGTGTAGCTAGTGATGGACATTATTTTGAATAAAGCACTTTTGATGTTTCTCTTGAAATAACCATGTTTTCTTTGATTACAAAATCCACATTATTAACCCATACACCTGGTAAAGACTATTTCTGACTAATTAGATCAGGTGAAGACTCAAAGTCTCCAGAGACCACATCTGTCTACAGACTGAAAGAATTTTGACTTGAATTGCCTCCCAGGCAATCAACTTCAGGTGTGGCAAGAGTTGTTTTTTGTTTTTTTTGTTTGTTTGTTGTGGGCTTTTTTTTGAATAGGGAGGGACAGTTTCTTCTGCCTGGAGGCTTATTTTTATTTTTAATCTGTTAAGTGACCTCCAGGCAAGGTGTTTTCTAATTGGGTGTATCAACTGTCTTCTCTCCAGGCAAGGCAAATGTCTATGTGGAAAAGATGTCCTCCGCTGTGTGAGGGAATGACTCAGTCCAGGAAACTTGTGTGTCTGCCTTCTGAGCTCTATCCTCTGAGTACCTAGTCTAGACTTCTGCTCTCACAACTCCAGTCTACTTCACCCTCCCTCTGTTGGAGGACAAGGTGCGTGGCTCCACAGGGAGTTTTGTGAATTGGCCCTTTAAGTGGGTACCTGGATTTTCATCTATTAGCTCCTGGAAGAGAGCACCCCACTTCTTTTCACAGCCAGATGTTATGTGGGTACCCTCCTCAGTTTCAGTGCTCTCTGCTGGGGGGCCCAGCTTGGGGATTAGATCCAAGAGTTCTCAGTGGCAACCCCCCATACCTGTAGGTGCCCAGCCAGCCCTTTCATGCCTCCAACCTCCTACCAATCTCTAGGCAGTCTCCAATTTTGGTCCTTGGGTATCAGGGTTCTCTCCTGAAAGTTTTATGTTGATTATTCTTCTATATCTCTTTATATGATAATATACTTTATCCTTCACTCTGTGGGTGAGGGTAGCATATTCACTGGTTTACAAATATTGAACTATCCTTGCATTCTTGCTAAATATCTCACTGGATCATGGTAAATGATTCTTGCAATGTGGTGTTAAGGTTCTTCATATATTATTGAGGGTTTTTGCATTTATACTTATTAAGGATATTGACCTGTAATTTTTGCGTGTCTTTACCTAACTTTGGTATCAGTATAATGGTCACCTCAATGAATCTTTCTGGAAGTGTTTCCTCTTTTCATTCTTGGAAAAATTCATGAAGAATTGATTAAGAAGTTATGAATTCTTCTTTGAGCTTTTGGTGAAATTCACTTTGATTCCATTTGTTTCTTGGCTTTTATTTGGTAGAAGGTTTTCACTACTACATCAATTATTTTTTCAAAATCTTAGCAATCTAACCAATTTGGAATCTGGTTCCTAATTTTAAATCCTACTAAGTTGACTGAGAAATACAACTGTTGCTCTTCACAGGGTGTTGTCAGTGTTGAAATAATAGTTGGTTTCAGACCATATGTTTATTTCATATACCATCCAAGAAAATGAAATAAAAGAAGAATGATATCTTGTTTAGAATTTATAAAGAGCCTTTTTCCTGAGAATGTACCTTCCTTACCCCATCTCCATGGAGCACACAGAACAGGTCCCAGCCACTGCACTCTGAAATCCACCATAGTTTGTGCTGAAGACAGAGCTGTGCATGACTCCCAGACAATGGCTGGGGTCTGATGTGACACCAAGACACGACCATCACTGAAAGACACATGTGTCATCTGTGAGAAACATAGGGCTCAAGAAATTTCCAGTGGATTTGCTGGGTCTTCCTGAAGTTCAGGGAGATTAATCAAGTTCCATATTTCATGAACAGACTTTGACTGTGTGCTGATGGTTTCTGCAGGCTAATGAACCCCTTGGCATTTTTCCTCCTCCATAAGTGATACACATGTGTTTGCATGTGAGAATTTTTATAATAGAGTAAATATTTTAAAATACAAGGCCATCAGTGGTAGTCACTGCACCATGGGTCTCTTGGAGAAACTATTATAGTGAGAGGAAGACAAGGACATTCTGAGAAATCAGGTATAAAAATCACCTGCAACTGCTCTTGTGGCTGTAACTCATAATAGGGGGTCTTAAACATACCCTGCAGCCCAGCCATCATGTCTTTCTTAGGGAGATTTGAGGCTCACACTGACTTCCCATCACTGTGTCTCTCCCATGGTAATACCTGGCCATATTCTAGGCTTTCAAGCTGTTCATTTGCAGAAACAGAGTGTTCTTGGTGTTGTCTCTGGAGATGGTGTAGCGGCCCCTCAAGGAGTTTGCATAGTATTTCTGACTTCCATCACTCCATATAACTGCCATCTGCTCCAGCCCCTTCCCTGGAGCCTCTTGGACCCAGTGCATCCAATGGTTATTGAAGGTGAATCCAGAGGCTGCACAAGAAAGTCTCAGAGACCCCCCAGGCTGCACCAAGCCTCCCGACCTCCCAGATTCCTCCAGCTGCACCTCAAACTAGACACCTGCAAACACAAAGACGTCCTGGTTAGGAAACTCTCACACATCCATGTTTCTCTCACTCATGTCTACTCTCATAATCAGTGTCTCTTGTTCTCCATGTATTTTCTCTCAAAAGAGCCACAAGGAAAACCCAGCTGATCCCAAACCCCATGGTGAGTTGTTTGTGTTCATTCCTGATCAGGGAATCAAAATACCTGGAAATCCGAAATCTGAGCTCCTATCCCAGAGCTGCAGGACTGGGTCTGGGCTGGATTTTATGAGAACAGGGAGCTCTATTTGCATGTCCTCCTACTATATGGGGAGCTCTGGCGTTGGACACTGAAATAAAGGACATGGTCTTGAGCGTGACATGTCCAAGGGTGCATGCCTGTTAAAATAAATCCTCACATTGAAGTCTGTGCATTCTGCATTGGCTCCAGCTGTTTTCAGAGACCTGTACAAAGATACCAGAGAGATAATTGTCATAAAATGAAAAAGTGAAGGGTTGAAAATGAGAGATGTCTTTGATAGAAACTAATAATGACAATCAAGAGAAATTAATTATGAAATATGAGATGAATTAAAAGTACAGGAGATTCATGTTCATGAGATGGAAGTTCCCTCTGACATTATTACACCTACAAAGTGATCATTGGGTAACCTAAGAACAGAGTGTGAACCTAGAGCCAGTGGACTAAGTGTTGGGGGAGAGAGGAGCACCTGTGTGTGTCCCTAGGAACTAACAGCACAAATTATAGAAACAAAGACAGAGCTCCCAGATCCTATTCCTTTAGGGAATTTTGGTGCTGGATGTGTAGCAGTGGCGCTGCCTCCTTTGTAGTGTTTATTCTCTAGAATCTGTTATAGATCCAGTTTCATACATTGGGATATAGAAGAATCTCTGTCATGACCGGTTATGTTTAGATGAAGATATCAGTAATGATTTAGGAATATTTAAGTTTAGGTTACAAAAATCTTATTACTGGAAAGCTGATGTATACATATGACCCTTGGGCCTGCTGGCCCATGTCCCCACATGATGTGGGTCAGATGATTTGGGGCCACATTTGGGGGAAGATGAATGAGAGATTAACCAAGACTAAGGACACACACGTTCAGGGTTCTTGTTTCATTAGGTAGTGATCTCCTAGTTGTGTAGCCAGTTCAAGTTTTCTTTCCTCACTTTCTTCTGAAACAGCCCCACATATTTACTAGAGTCACGAAGACACTCTGTTGAGAGGGTGAAGGAGCACAAGTCATTTGCGTATTGGTTTCCTATCTTACATCTTTCCTGAATTTTTTATCCAATTATCATGCTTTATTCTTCCCAATATTTCCTATATGACCCAGCACAAAACTTTAATCTAGTTAGTACTTAAAAATGCTTGAACTGATTTGATTATAACATGAAAAACAGAAAATACTGTACCTACTGAGGAAGACTGTGGACTAATCAGAAGGTCCTTTTGGACTTGTTCACTTCCTGGCACTGTCTGCTGGTCACTCAGTGAACTCTGAGATGCACTGACGGGCTGGGGTACTTTCTCATGCACCTCTCATCACTTAATCTTTCTACTTTCACCCAGACATCTTCTTCGGTATCCAGAGGCAAGGTCATTTTTATGCTCTCACATGTCACAAATTCAGCTATTCTTCTGTCTGTCTCAGATGGGCCACGTAGTTCTAAAGTCTGGGTGTTTTCTGCCTGCTTAACCTTGTCAGGCTGAATCCTTTGATCAATTCCAAAAGGAAAAGCCCAGGCAAAAGCTAGAGAAGAGTCAACTGGTTGACTTCTATTTTCTGAGTAGGAAGCTGAAGACTTCAGTATTTGAGGGAGCTTGTCTGTGTGCTACACTTGACAGGACTTTCAGGAGACATAACGATGTAGCTTTTGCACTTTCTCCGGGATTCTCGGCAGACAGGAATGGTTCTTTCTACCATGCTGCACTCTGATGACATGGGTGAAAGGCTTCCATCTCGAGAAGTGAAATTGCAGTTAGAGTTATTTTCTTGTCCAGAATCAAGACCCTTTTCCAATTGGCTGTTGGGTGTTTTCCATAAAATGCTTGATTTCATGAACTCTGAGCAAGTGCTAGCAACACTGAACATTTGCATATAGCTGGCTGCAGCCAGCACATCAATGATATTTTCTGTGTTAATTGGCAGAGTGGCTGTGTAAGCATATTCTAGAAGGGGGATAAAACCAGTCACTGTAACGTAATGTAAATCCAACACATTCTTGTCCTCATCCTCTGCTTGGCCTACAAGTTTAGTGCGAAAAAAATCACTACAAGCTGCTAGTGCCACGTTATGTGCCTGGAAGATTTTGTCCTGGACACAAATAGTGATGTCACAGAAATGTCCATCATGTTGCAGCATATTTAGCTTTCCAAGCACTTCCTGACTGTGGGAAGGAGAGCTATGAGTAAATGTTTTCACACCCATCTTTTCCTTCCTCTTCTACAGATGCTCTTCAAGGATGCAAAGGGAGGAGAACCAAGATGGCGGCATAAGGTATATACCTGAATGCACAGCCTCCCACAAATATTAAAAAATACAACAATAAACCTAAACAACCATACTCTAAAACTAAGGGAGAGGACGCGTTACAACTAGAAGAGAAGGAGCGCATCGAGACTGAATCGAAGTTCCTGTTCTCGGCGCCAAAATAAAAAGGTAGGGATGCACGGGGCAGCTGTGGCAGTGGCAGGAAAGGGCGGTGGCGGCGGCGGCGGCGGCGGCGGCGGCGGCGGCGGCGGTGGCGGCGGCGCGGTTTACAAGCTCCGGGGTCGCACTGAATGCTGTGCGGGCAGTCTGGCAACGGGGCAGAAGACAACTGTGGCGTTCTAGCAGAACTGTTTGCAGCTTTCCCAGACGTGGGACTCGGGGTGCGCAGACGCCAGGGTGTGGAATAGCGCCACAGAGCTGGCTGAGTGGCAGCCATCACAGGTTGCTCCGCCCCAGTGACTCTGAAACCCTGCTCCAAGCTGCGCACCTGCCTGCCTGCCTGCAACAAATTAACAGACTGCAGTTGCGACAGAAAACACCACTCTACCAGCCAAAATGCGGAGACAAAAAAACAGATCATAAATGACAGAAACGGAGGAAAGCAAATGACTGGATATAGAGTTCAAAACCACAGTTATAAAGCTACTCAAAAGTCTTCTACGAACCTCCGAGGAACTAAGTGAGACCTTCAAGGAACTTAATGAGAATACCAAAAAAATGGCAAAGGACCAATCAGAAATTAAGCAAACACTGACTGAAATAAAGAATAATATACAGAAATCCAACAGCAGACCAGAGGACTGCAAGAATCAAGTCAAAGTTATGAAATACCAGGAACCAAAAAACAGGCAACCAGGAATCCAAAAATATGAAGATAGTATAAGGAACCTCTGGGACAACTTTAAGCGAACCAACATCAGAATTATAGGGGTACCTGAAGAAGAGAGAGAGCAAGATATTGAAAGCCTATTTGAAGAAATAATGATAGAAAACTTTCCATACTTCGTGAAAGAAATGGACTTACAAGCCCAGGAGGCTCAGAGAACCCCAAACAAAAGGAATCCAAGGAGGAACACACCAAGACACATCATAATTAAAATGCCAAGAGCAAAAGACAAAGAGAGAGTCTTAAAAGCAGCAAGAGAGAAATAGTTAATCACCTACAAGGGAGTACCCATACGACTGTCAGCTGATTTCTCAACAGAAACCATGCAGGCCAGAAGGGAGTAGCAAGAAATATTCAAAGTGATGAATAGCAAGAACCTACAACCAAGATTACTCTATCCAGCAAAGCTATCATGTAAAATTAATGGTAAGATGAAGAGCTTCACAGACAAGGAAAAACTAAAGGAGTTCATCACCGCCAACCCAGGATTATTTGAAATGTTGAAGGATATTCTCTGAGAAGAGGAAGAAGAAGAAACAGGTAAAGATAAAAACTATGAACAACAAAGGGACAACAAATATCTATCAACCAGGAAATATAACAATTAAGTCAATAGAAATATCTGATGAACAGAATAAACTGGTGAATAGAATAGAAGTAAGGGCATAGAAAGGGGATGGACTGACAATTCTCAGGGGGAAGGGGGTGTGAGGGGTATGGGAAGAGACTGGACAAAAATCTTACATCTATGGACGAAGACAGGGGTGTGGGTAAGGGCAC
>PVJC01015380.1:0-35133 GCA_004026665.1 Murina feae
TCTGGTCTCCGTGTTGAAAGCAGTAATCGTCGGCTTAACCTTCCACATGAATTCCTCACGTCGCGAATCCACGAAAATCGGCCGTGGCGTCTCGTTACACAAGCAGTCCTCCGGCCGCCCGCACGGTACAGAGCCAGAATTCCCAGCGTGCCTCGCAGCAGTCGCTTAGCGCAGCTGGGAGTTGTAGTCCGGCGGCCTTTGAAAGCAAGTCTGAACTTAGAAAACTAACTCCCAGAATGCATCGCAGTTTTAAAGCTGGGTCTTGCGCACCGTCGAGTGGTCAGGTGGGTTCGAACCTTGGTTGCCTAGTTACAGCGTTTCTTCTTCCGAAGCCTGTCCTCTCTGGCTTTGGATTGGAAAGATTCGGGTGGGAGGCTGCAGAAAGGCGGGGTCATGGTGTCATTCTGTTTCCGACTTATCTACCACAGCAGAACCATTCTGGTTCTTACCACTCTGGTGGGGTTTCCTGATGTAGCAAATGAAAATATACAAATAAGTCAAATTAGATTTTTTAAAAATTCAAATTTCAGATAAATATTTTTATGTAAGTATGTCCCAGATATTGGGGACTTTATAAAAAAATTGTATGTCGTTTATCTGAAATTCAAATTTAACTGGGCATGTTGTATTTTATCTTGCAACTGTATACTCTGGAGAAAAAAAAATCTGAGCTGAAATATCAACTCCCACTCAAACTGGTTCAACTGGCTATAGTGGTGCTTGGCCAAGAAGCTAATGAATCAGTGGGAGTGGTCTGATCCACCTTTCACTGTCCGTACTTAAAGTTCCCCAGTCCTGCCCTAAATACTTTTGATAATGAATGCCTTCCTGGAAACCATCACTAACACCTCTTCTAAGCCAGTAGAAAACCTATTCATCCCTGAAAATGTCAGCTCCTTTCTGATGCTCTCCCCAAGCCTTCAGAGAGAAGTAAATCCTCCCTCTTTTGTATTTTGATAGTACTTTGGCCACTTGCTGATACAGCATTTATCAGGTGATATTCAAATTGTTTTTCTGGCTGTAGTCCCCCTTCCTCCTCAACCTGATTCTTGAAAACTTGTGTCTTCTTGGAAACTCCCATGGCCTTCTTTCCAAAAACTGACAATTGTGTTTGCTTGTTAAATGTCTGCCTTCCCAGTAACAAACAGGGAATGAGTTTTAGGTGTATTAATGAATTTCTTTGCCCAATGTCAGCACAGTCCCTGACATATTATATATCCAATAAAATGTATTGAAAATATTTCATAGAGTGTACCTCATAAAAATGACAGTGCAGTTATATAAGTCAAATAGCATTTTTGGCTGTAGGATTTTAAGTGTATTAATGAGTTAAATTTAATGAGTAAGGCACAGGTAGGAGTGGATTCTCTGCTCTGTGTTTTTGAAGCATCAGAGCATAAAAATGATGAAGACTCGAAGATATTTATTCAAGCTGAATAACATGAAGTTGGCTTTACAGATAACACTAATACTACCAGATGGTATACAACATTGCTTTGGTCTCCTTTTCCTTTTTTGCAATAGGTGAAGAAAAGGGTGTGGGCAGACATCCTGAAAGATATAAATGAGGGGTAAGCCTCATTTATTGAGCCCCTGGTTTACCACGGCCATAGTTCTGATCATAATACAGTTTAGAAAATGTACCATGAATCTGCTAAGACCTTAATGCCAATGCTTCTTCAAAAGAGTTGTGATGTTTTTTCGAATCAGAACAAATATCTTTTTATCTTTATCATCAAACATTTACTGAGTGCTTACTCTGTAAAAGATTTTGTGGGGAATACAAGGATTATTAAACAAACATAGTCCCTATGTTTTAAAACCTTTTTATCTTCTTATATAACTTTTACCAGTAGTGGAAAGAAATTCACTTTTCTTGAAAGTTTCTTTGTGTTTAAATAATGTAGAATAGGCTGACCTTTATAAATAGATATTCATAAAGGTACACTGTTGCTGAGTCTCTGTGGGAGAGGGGGTTGAGAACACCTCCAGCTGTTCCAGCAAAGGCTATAGATTTCAACAAAGTCTGAAAACACTGAACATTCATCATGCTTCAATCTCTAAACTAGGTGCTGAGCATTCAAAAGCAAATAAATCATGATTCTGCACATGGTTGACAATCTCCTGTGGGTACAAGACTCCATTTATAATCAGGTAAACCTTAAACAAAGGTCTCTAAAGTGAAAAGACAGTTGTAGCAACAAAATTAAATTATAAATCTGGGGATAATTCTAATTACAGGATAGTGTTCTGCCTGAATGTATAGTATCAAGGTATTCTTATTATACTTCATAAGATATAAAGGTAATCAGTAGCAGTTGTAATGTAAGATGACCTATAAATGGAGAAAGTAAAATAAATATGGAGCTCACCTTCCCTTTAAATTCAGCTCTTTGTGAATACATATGTAAATTAGTTCCATTGGATAATGTTGAAATGGGAAGGCAACACAGTTGTAGTGAGAGCCTGCTATCTATGTCCAAATCACAAGGCAAGAAAAACCTGGCATGAGCTTTACCCCTAAGGAACCAAGACGAAGTTAAGACGAAGTTAAGGCATATATAAATATGATGAAAGGTAGTGAGTAATATGTGCCAGTAGAGAGACACAAAAATAATCACTGGGAGTTCAGAGAGAAAGAGTATTTCTAGCTGCCAGCATTTAGCTAGTAGAAGTAAAGAGTGCTTATGCATCTTTTGGGAGCAAGACCATTCCAAGAACAATATGATCAAGGTACAGAGACAGGTGCTTCCTGTCAGTATACAGTGCTGTATAATTACACAGGGGAAGGGAAAGGGAAGGGCTCAGACATAAGTGTGGCCTTTCCAGTAAAGATTGAAACAAACTGATAGAGGGTCTTAGTAAAGAAAATAGACTTGAGGTTGAGCCAGACTTTGGACCAAGATGACGTTTTCAATGAATATTTTGAGATTCCTCGCTCATCATTCTGTTTTAAATGGAAAAATAAGAGATATAAGTGAGAAAATTAAAATGTTATAGCAGTTATTTTAAAAAGAATATAAACACTTCCATATATGAGAAGCAGAGCCAAAATGCAAAATGGTAATCAGACCAACGCCATGTAGGTCCTGGACTCTGTATATGAAAGCAAGAACACATGAACCAAAGTTCAGCTCTTGTAGAATAATAAACTAACAGAGCTCCATGTGTGGCCTTCAAAGAACCACTTTCCAATATCTGCACCCTTGTCTAAGCCCCTCCCACACTAACTCTGGGCTTGGCCACTCAACTGGCTTAGCCAATGGGATATCTGTAAATGAAACACAGCACAAACTTTCTAAGTGCTTATGTACTGGGGCATATCTTATTGGAACCTTTCCAACTGAAAACCAATGGCTATGCTGTGAAGAAGCTCTCGCAAGACACTGAATGATGGAAACCAAATGTAGAGAGGGCTTAGAGAATCAGAGTTCACCTTGGGCATTCCAATGGCAGATGAGTTCCCATTCCCTGATCAGAAAATTAATGCAATACTTCATTATTTGTTAAATAATTACTTATTAGGCATCTACTATATGCAATACATTGTTCTCACACTGAGGATTATGAGTAAATTAGACAAAGTCTAGCTCTTATTGACCAAATCTATTAAGCTTACAATTTTCACCAATCTATTGCTTCCCTTAAAAGTCTTAAAATGGATTATTTGTGTCATCTCCTTTACCAGGTATCTCAGACAGCATTTTAATATCATCCAACTTGATCATTATCCTCTCCAATCTGTTTGCATCTCTAAACAACCTCCCACCACACTGCCTTAGTCACAGATTTATAATATGAGCTGTCATATTAATAACTCTCTGGCATTGTGGCTTAGATAATTAGAGATTATCATACATCACTGGCATTTATTGTATTTGCTTTAAGCTCTTGGTAATTGAGACTTATCAGCCCACATACCAAAAATATTAGTATGATAAGTATTTCTGTACAATGACCAGTGAATTATAATAAGGCAATAGGCCAATTACCCCACCTCCACCCTGAGGACCATCCCCACCCCAGGTCAGATACAGCCTCAGAATCCGAGTGCAAATCTCTTGGTGGTTATTGAGGGTTGAGGAGGCAATAGGGAGGGGGTTTCGTGCAAAGCCAAATTGCAAATAATTTTGTCCTAGCTCAGAATTCCTGATAATAACACCACCTAAATAGCAATTAGGAAAACAGAGCCACTAACCAAAACATGATTTGAGTAGGTTTGGGGGCAGATTCAAAGATGTCCAGGGAGCCAGTGGGCTCCCCTTTGACCTGGGATGAGGGTCAGGTCAAGTTAAATTGAATCTCAAAGAAAAGACTGGTTTCCAGCTGATTTTGGGGTCACATTTATTTAACATATTTTAGCATCTTAAGCCTTGCAATAGCTACTCCTTATGTTTTCCAAAACTGGTGTCAAGTTTTGTTGTGCTTATGTCTCTCCCCCAAGCCCCACTTCTAAATTCTTTTCTCTCTTCACAGCATTGTTTTCCTTACATAAAATTTGGAGTGGAAGCATCTAATCTAATAAAAGAGTAATATGCTAATTGTGTCACTCCACTACATCCCAAGGCACGCCCACCAGCCAATCAGAGTGACAATATGCAAATTAACCCAACCAAGCTGGCGGCCGGCAGCCACAGAGCTAGAGCAAACAGTTGGCTTTGTTGCCCTGGAGATGGAGGAAGCTGCCTGCCTAGGCCGGCTGTGGCCTCTGCTCAAGGCAACGAAGTTTCAATTATAGTAGATAAATAAACCCCAGATACCTTCTTCCAGATAGCCTCGCTGGGAGCTTGGGTGGCTGAGGGCTGTGGCCAGCCTGCAAATAGCCATCAGCCCTTCACCCAGGATGGCCCCACCCTCATGGGGTGAGGGTCCCTGCTCGGGAGCTTGGCTAGCCTGAAAATGGCCCTCAGCCCCTCACCCAGGCTGGCCAGGCACCCCAGCAGGGACCTCCACCCTGAAGGGGCTGTGGCCAGCCTGAAAACAGCCATCAGTCCCTCAACCAGGCTGGCCAGGCACCCTAGCAGGACCCCACTCCCTGAAGGGTATGTGGCCAGCCTGAAAATGGCCCTCAACCCCTCACCCAGGCTTGCCAGGAACCCCAGCGGGACCCCCAACCCTGATCCGGGACACTCTTCAGGGCAGCCGGTCCCCAACCATGCACCAGGCCTCTATCCTATATAATAAAAGGGTAATATGCAAATTCGCCCTAACAGCAGAATGACTGGGAATAACTGGTCACTATGACACACACTGACCACCAAGGGGCAGATGCTTAATACAGGAGCTTCCCCTGGTGGTCAGTGCATTCCCACAGGGGGAGCTCTGCTCAGCCACAAACCAGGCTGACGGTTGCCAGCACAGTGGTAGTTGTGGAGGCCTCTCCTGCCTCCTCAGCAGTGCTAAGGATATGCGACTGCAGCTTAGGCCTGCTCCCCACTGGCAAGTGGACATCCTCCGAGGGCTCCCGGGCTGCCAGAGGGATGTCTGATTGCCAGCTTAAGCCTGATCACCTGGGGAGTGGGCCTAAGCCAGCAGGTGGACACCTTCCGAGGGTTCCCAGACTGTGAGAGGGCACAGGCCGGGCTGAGGGACCCCCCCTGAGTGCACAAATTTTTGTGCACCGGGCCTCTAGTACTAAATAACACACAAAATTCAATGGCTTGAATAATGGTGTTTATTTTCTTTAAATACACTTAAATATGAAACAACAGACTGGAGTTTGGTAAACTCAAAACTATAAGCTGGACAGTAATCAGAAAATCAGTGCTGATCATATGAACCCAATCTGCATAAGGAAGAATCAGAATAATTCAGAAGAGAGTTGCAATTAGCAAAGGACTCTGAGACTATTCAAATTGCTTCATCCGCTGTGAGTAATCAGTCACATAGCAGTTATCATTCCATGATGATCAAACCTTTTTCATTCACCAAACAAACAGAAAGGGTTACAAAGGCTCCCTCTTCTCCACTCCTTGGTGTGCAGAGAAGGTATCTATCAAGGAACCAGGGAATCCTCAGCTGCTGTTTAATGGAAGGTTGGTTTGGTACTATGTGAAATGAATTTTTCCTATCACCTGGTAAAAAAGAACAGTGACAGCAACTTGGCAAAGCGGCATGCTGTTTAAAATGAGGGAGGAGGAACTTAGAAACAAAGCTGAATCAAGGATTTTCTTGACTGTGGAGCTCATGGGTAGGCCTTTTCTCCTTGGGAAAGCGGCAATGCTTTGCACAGGCCGGTTTAGCATTTGCACACATTCTGGTGTGAAAGGGGCATCCATCCTCACAGCTGTTGTAAAACAAAATAAATAAATGTAAGAATTCAGAATCCAGAACTATATTCAAAGAAATAGCTCTGTTCTCATTTAACTTTTTAAAGCAAATGTTTTAGATATGTATTTTAAATGTCACTATAAAATCCTGAGTAGTTATATCACCTGGAATCCAAATCTATTGAAGTGCATTCAGTAACCTTTAACTGTTCTAGTCATCAATAAATTTCTTGCTACATAAATCCAGTGATATCCTCTTTCTCAAAGAAAAAAACAACCAAGTAAACATATATGTTCATATATTGAGAGACACTGAACCAAAGAGTCTACTGATCTGAAATCCTCCCCAAACAATTGTTTACATCTCATCATTCTAGTTTTTGCTTAAGATCCATAAGCCAATAATAACCAGGATTTTCTTGGTTTCTCAATTAATCATCACTCTGTAATCTCTTGCTTATTCTTAGTTACCAAACCTGTTTTACTTTCAAAAAGGGGGGCTTGGGCACTAAAAAATGACTTAATAAGGAATCCCACTGAATCCAAATGGCATTTACATTAAATGGCGATGAGTCAGGTTAAGGCGAAAGTGCAAAAGCCATTCACCTGCAAGTATCTGGGTGAAATACCTTGTGCTTCCGGCAGCAGCTCTCCAGACTCTCTCTGCACTCAATGCAGCTGCAGTTTTCTGGGTGCTGGATGAGACCTTCGGGACAGGTTGTTTTACACACGCACTCACAGCGATCTTCATCAAACTTCATATGCGGCCCACAGAGAGTCAGTTCCTGGAGGTGAGAGGGGTCTACACAGAAATAGAGAAGTGTTGGTCAAATAGCTGTAGCATGGATAGCATAATTCCCAAGGTGTATTCTTTACATCATTCTCAAATCACTTGATTCACAAAACCTTTTCTTTTTTTTTATTTTTTAAAAATATATTTTAGTGATTTGTTTACAGAGAGGAAGGGGGAGAGATAGGGAGCTAGAAACATCGATGAGAGAGAAACACTGATCAGCTGCCTCCTGCACATCCCCTACTGGGGATGTGCCTGCAACCAATGTACATGACCTTGACCGGAATCGAACCTGGGACCCTTCAGTCCACAGGCCAACGCTCTATCCACTGAGCCAAACCGGTTAGGGCCACAAAACTTTTTCTGTAGATTTCCCCCTAATCTTTGCACAATGAAGGAGATTCATCTGTAATTTCACAATACAAATACAGAATTCATGTGTTCTCTTCAGTTTGTGACAAAAATGTTGTAAACTGAATATTCTTGGTAATATTTTTTAGAGATGTTTAGGTTGGTGACTTGTTAAAAAAAATGCAAACTTTTACAATCAAGTATGAATAATAAAATATAGGATGTGTAAGGATTATGAGTCTAGTGAGCCTCAGTTTTTAGGTGAAGATTAAAAGGAGAGAGGAACAGAAATATTGGCGCTGTAGAAATACACTTCAGCCCTTCCAGATTGTGGATAGAAACAGTGATGTATTTCCTCACTACAGATAACAATACTAATATAAAAATGAAATAGTGATAATGAACTTGGATTCCACAGATATCTTCTGGGAGATACATTCAGCTGAGAGAGGAGCATCTAAGAAGAGAAGAGCATCTAAGAAGTTTTTATACACTTAGCTGACAGACATTTCTAGAAAGTGTACAATTGCTCCATGCCCAATTCTAATTATCAAGTTGAAATTCATTGCAAAAAATGAAAGCAAAACTTTGAAAGAATTTGACTATATCACCTTAGCATTATTGAAGGTTTCAGAGCAAGTACATGTTTACTTTCTTAGCCAAATCTGCTTCTCTCCAGTTTGCCCAATTTAAGTAATGGTGCCATTACTCTTGACTCCTTTGCTATATTGAACCTAATCACCATGTCCACCACTTCCGAGTTCTGCCTCCCTGAATTTGTTCATTCTTTTCCATCATGACTACCACTGCCTCAATTCAGCCAGTACCTTGTATTTTTTTGTGTAGATGGCTGTCACTCATTACCAACACTGTTATACCCTTGCAATTCATTCTCCATAAGGTTATCAAATGCAAATCTAATCACTACTGATTTAAGTACCTTAAAAGGTTCCCCTCTCTTTCAAAATAAAAGCCAATTTTCCTACCAGGACATATAAGACACTCCATGAACTGACATAAACCATACTCATCTCTCTCTCTCTCTCTCTCTCTCTCTCTCTCTCTCTCTCTCTCTCTCTCTCTCTCTCTCATAGCCTAGGTTCCACCCATACCAATTATAGTATTTTTTCTCCCCCGATATGCCAAGGTATCTCAGACTCATGCCTTTGGCCTCCTACTTTCCTCTGTTAGCAATTCTTTCCCCCAATATCTTTCTCAAATTCTGCAAGTTTAGCCAAATGCCCTGGTACATATTTCCACCCTGTCCTTTTTTAGATTTCTTATATTTTTCTGTTTATTTCTCTGCTTCCTCCATTAATTAAAAGAATCCTAAAGGTTATAGGAACCAAGTCTCATTGTTCTGGCACAAAATAGGCACTTGATAAATATTTTTTGAGTTTATTTGGTGAAATAAAAGGATCCTGAATCCAGCCCTAGCCGGTTTGGCTCAGTGGATAGAACGTCAGCCTGTGGACTGAAGGGTCCCAGGTTCAATTCCAGTCAAGGGCATGTGCCTTGGTTTCAGGCACATCTCTAGTAGAAAGTGTGCAGGAGGCAGATAATCAATGTTTCTCTCTCATCAATGTTTCTAACTATTCCTCTCCCTTCCTCTCTGTAAAAATCAAATATATATATATTTGATATATATTTGAAATATATATATATAGATCCTGAATCCAGCTGATGTATGGAGACTGAAAAATCTCATCCAGCATTCCAAAACATTGGGTTACACCTTATGTTCTTGCCACTATCTGACCATTCATAATGGCAAACTTGTGTCATCCAGTTTCATAGTTGTAACTGCTCAGTAATCAATGATCTTTGAAGAGGAAAAAGATGAGCTTTGTAAGCCATATGCCAGAAAGGCAAATGTCACTTTGGGGCAAGATGAGAATAGTTTGTTGAAGGATAGTTAAGAAGCGCTTACAGATTGGCATGGATCACAAGGTGGCAGTAGAGACTCATTCAGAACACTTCTGGCAGGACTAACTCCGTTCTTAGACCCATGGTTTAGGGAAACACAGCCCACTAGGTGTTTGCTGAACTTCAGCAAGATAGTTGTCAAAGGCAGGCCTTAGTCTCTCTAGACAAGTTAAAAGTAACAGAGACTGGATGTAGGAGAACTGAATGAAATAGCAACTAGATAAAGGTGATACCCTGAAGCCATTCATAAATATATATGGTATTTGTCCTTCTCTAACTAGCTTATTTCACTTAGCATAATAATCCCCAGGTCCATCCATGCTATCTCAAAGGGTAAGAGTTCCTTCTTTATTACAGCAGTGTAGTATTCCATTGTGTAAATGTACCGCTGTTTTTTAATCCACTCATCTACTGATGGGCACTTGGGCTATTTCCAGATTTTGGCTATTGTAAATAATATTGCTAGGAACATAGGGGTGCTTATATCCTTCCTGATTGGTATTTTAGGGTATATTGTCAGAAGTTAGATCACTGGGTCAAATGGTAGTTCTATTTTTAGTTTTTTTGAAGATGCTCCACATTGTTTTCCACAGCAGCTTCACCAGTCTGCATTCCCACCAGCAGTGCACTAGGGTTCCATTTTCTCCACATCCTCGCCAGCACTTGTTTGTTGATTTATTGATGGCAGATATTCTGACAGGTATGAGGTGGTACCTCATTGTCATTTTGATTTGCATCTCTCTGATGAGTAGTGGCTTTGAGTATTTTTTCATATGTCTATTGGCTATCTGCATGTCCTCTTTCGAGAAGTGTCTGTTCAGGTCCTTTGTCCATTTTTTATTAGATTGTTTGTCTTCCTGGTGTCGAGTTGTATAAGTTCTTTATATATTTTGGAAATTAACCCCTTATCAGATATATCATTCAAATATGTTCTCCCACACAGTGGACTTCCTTTTCATTTTGTGGATGGTTTCTTTTGCTGTACAGAAACTTTTTAGTTTGAAGTAGTCTCATTTATTTTTTCCTTTGCTTCTTCTGCCCTAGGAGATATTTTGGCAAAAATATTGCTATGAGAAATATCTGTGATTTTACTGCCTGTGTTTTTTCTAGGATTTTTATGGCTTTACCACTTACATTTAAGTGTTCTATTTTAAGTTTATTCTTGTATATGGTATAAGTTGGTGATCTAGTTTTATTCGTTTGCATGTACCTGTCCAATTTTCCCAACACCATTTATTGAAGGGACTGTTTTTACTCCATTGTATGTTCTTGCCTCCTTTGTCAAATATTAATTGACCATGAAGGTGTGGGTTGATTTCTGGGCTCGCTGTTCTGTTCCACTGGTATATATGCCTGTTTTTGTGCCAGTACCAGGTTGTTTTGATTACAGTGGCTTTGTAGCATTATATATTGATTTTAATCCTAGGGAGGTTGATGATGCGATACTAATGTATTCTGTTCCCAACTGTGTTCCATTTATCATTTTTATCAGTAAACTGATGTATTTTTTTCCAAGTAAATTCTTGAAGTTGTGGCTATCTTGAGGAATATAAAATATAATATCAGGACTATCCAATTTTTCATTTTTAATTTTTTTGGTATTTCTTAAAACAGGTTAGAATAATGACCTGAATCTAACCAGATAAAATTCAATTGGACTTAGATTCACTAATTCAGAGGTGCTCATTCAGGGACAAGGTCGTTGTACAAAAGGCAATTGACTGCCACAAGTGTATAAAAGGTACTTAGTGAACAATAAACTCAGTATATGTCATCCATTGGATAAGACTATTGGAGAAGTGACCAGGAACTTGACCCACATTAATTGAATTATGGGACATAAAAATTAGAAGTGATCATGATCCAGGTTACCCGTGCGTCTCACTTCCATCATTGCTACAACTTCTCAAAAGGTACCCTGCCTCCTTTCCAGTCCCAGGACAACCCATCTTCTTCTACATTGTCACTGGGTTGATTTTGCTAAAATTCTAATTGTTGCTGTCAGTCTCCTGCTTGAACCAGTTGAATGATTTCCCTTTGCCCCTAGTATCACATCTAAGCTTTGGGACAAGGTTCATAGTGTGCCCTGTGAAGCTCTCCAGCTTTCTCACTTCTACCCAGCCTTCTCCCATTATATCACCACCATGAAACTTCTTCCAGCACTCCCAACATGCTATGCTATCTCACCCCCAGTCCTGAGCACCCATTTTTCCCCTGCTCAAAGCACTTCTCCCTTTCCCTACTACTCTGCCTACCCTCATGTGCACCAGCTGTGTCCCTCCCCAGGAATGACCTTCAGCAGAAAGAGGCCATGTTACCTAAGGTCCCATCCCCTCCCGGAGGTAGCCCACATACAATGAATGAGAAGTTCATAGGACCCAGCCTTGTTCCATTTTTACCAATAAACTGATGGAATTTGGGGGGCATCCTCCCAAGGACCATCCCAGCTTCAGCTCCCCATAGGATTGGTTGACACCTCTTAGCAACTGCAACACAGTTCAACTTTCCCTCTGCCCAGTCCTGATTCCCTCTCACACTTTAATGCGTGACACACGCAAATCTCCTGAATACAAATCTCTCTCAGAAGCTGTGGACCAGGAAAACCTTGACTAGAACAGCCTATAAGTTCTATGTATAATGCCTCCCACAATACCTTTCTAACACTGTTATAAATGAGTCACATGCAGAAAGAATTATACCTGTTTTATATGACTCTATAGGGTAAACCCTGAAATAATGAGTTGATACTCTAGAGTTGGTCTATCCAACACAGTAGCTATAGACCATATAGAGCATAAAATGGCAATTCTAAATACAGATGTGCTGTCTGTATAAAATACACACTTGGATTTCAAAGACAGCGCAAAAAAATAGGACAAATCATTAATAAATTTTATATTGCTTGCATGTTAAAATGACACAATTTTTGATATGTTGGATTAAATAAAATATATGAAAATTCATTTCACCTGTTTTTTTTTTACCTTTTTAATGTGAGTACTATAAAATGCAATTTATATGTGGGACTCTCGCTGTAATTCCATTGACAGCAGTGCTCTGGAGTGAGCGATTTAGGTTCAATATCGTTTACTAGCAATAAGAATATGGTCAGAGTAACTATGCTGCCTCAGTAGGTGGTGAGTGTCCCCATGACTGATGTATGTCTAGCAGAGGATGGATAAACATTCAGTGGGAAGGACGTAGATAACATTTAAGATTTTCGTGGACATTTAAACTAAATGAATGTTAAATTTCCCCTCAAAATCTCAGTTAAACTTTCATGCTGACAGACAGAAATATAGGAAGTAAGATATTACTTATGGTTTCTAAGAACTGATTCCTAGAGTTGAATCCTTATGGGTCTTATTTGCAAATCATGGTTTAAAACAAAGTTCAAAATTGCACGATTCCTTACATCTTTTTCCAGTGGAATCATATCAAGTTCTCTGGTAAATGAACATAAATGCATTCATTTTTAGCCAAATGCTCATCACCAAAAATCATAGCATTATGAGTTATGAGCAGTGAAGGTTGCTTATCTCACTTGGTTCTTAATTCCCTTTAGTCCAATAGTTGTGTTTTGCTTTTAATTCGATTTCGTTTCAAAAAAGTTTCCTCTATCCCCCCCCCTTTTTTTTTCAAATTACTGTCACATTTTCACATGACACAGTTAAAAGAAACCAAGAAATCCAAAATTACTTTATGTTCCGGTGAAACTTTTATATAAATAAATTATTAAAATGTGGTTAACTGTTTAGTTCTGAAGTGGCTTTCGTCCCCTTTCAAATTAAATGTTTTGGGATGCTCTAATTGCTTTGGACTTTTCTTTAATATTAAAAATCAGATAATGTATTAATGGATTTGCTATGGACTCTGACTGCTTCTATCACTTTTAACTGTGTGACTTTGAGAAAATCACTAGACATTGTCGTATGTACACTTTGTGATTGTAAAAAAGAGGATAATAATAGTACATTATAGTATTATTGTGATTATATAATGAGTTAATACATATAAAAGGTTTACAACATTGCCTGGTCATATTAAGCACTCAATAAATGTTAGTTGCTGTTGTTATTATTTTTATTATTACTATGATTGTTTCATACTGCTCTCATTACCTTCCATTCCAGCAAGTGGATTCTCCTCTTGTAAAACACATTTACATTTGCTGCTATCCCATAGCATATCAATAGGACAGAGTTTCTTGGAATGGGAACAACTAGGAGAAAGAAATAAACCAGATTTGAAAGCTTTCAAGGGCAATCATACCTTTGAAACATTTTTTAAAAACATTGCATACATTTTTTCTGAGTGATAATAGTTAAGAATTTAAATAGCTTAATTCATATTTATGAACAGCATATTATTAGTAATTCTGTAATTATAAATATTCTACTTAGAAACCTTTGGAAATGAAACTGTAATTTTGGGAAGTTATAATCATTAAGATTGGTGTTGAAATGATGCAAATTAGCTGTCAACAGAGCCTATTTACCAAAAGTAAATATTGTTCTAACATAGTTCCTAAGCACTATCTTCTTTAAAATAAAGAACATAGGTCAGAACAGCAGGAACATCTTGAGGATAAATGTTCCTTATAGATGAGCTTTCTTTTCTGCTTAAGGAAGGTAGCGATGTCTTGATGTCTTCTTAGCTCACTGTTAAGTAACATGTTACCACCAGCTCACTCCTTCACTTGACACTTACACATGTGTTTGCTGATTTACCTTTGCAAGATCTAAATATCCAACTTAGTTTATATTTTTATTCAGTGTTTCTAATTTGACCTTCATTTGTTTCTCAATTTTTATCCAAATCAATGAATGATTCTTCTCTTTGATTCCAGAACACGTCAGGGTGTTATAATTTGTGTCATGAAGAATCACAAAATACTCTTAGAAAAATTTCAAAGTCAATTGAATTTTAAGTAATTTTCATTTAAAATAAATTTTCATTTGGTATCCTCAAGAGGAAGGGTTAGAAAATCTTCAAACTCAGATGCATATAATTTGGGCACCCGCCAATGACTTCAGGAACCTTTTTCCCACCCCTAATTTTGGGACTGAAATGTATAAACAGCATAGAATTTTATATATATTTGATTTTTTTACAGAGAGGAAGGGAGAGGGATAGAAAGTCAGAAACATCGATGAAAGAGAAACATCCATCAGCTGCCTCCTGCATACCCCGTACTGGGGATGTGCTGCAACCAAGGTACATGCCCTTGACTGGAATCGAACCTGGGCCCCTTCAGTCCACAGGCCGACGCTCTATCCATTGAGCCAAACTGGTCAGGGCTAGAATGAATTTTATTTAATGTTTTGTGTTTTTTGTTTTATTTGTTTGTTGTTTGTTTGTTTGTTTGGAATGAGGGAACATGTGCCAAAATTGAGGCTGGAAGGAAGTTTTACAACTGTATTAGACTATACATATTAAGAACAAAATTGGCCCTAACTGATTTGACTCAGTGGATAGAGCGTTGGCTTGCGGACTGAAGGGTCCCAGGTTCGGTTCCGGTCAAGGGCATGTACCTTGGTTGCAGCACATCCCCAGTGGCACGTGTGCAGGAGGCAACTGATCAATGTTTTTCTCTCATCGATGTTTCTAACTCTCTATCCCTCTCCCTTCCTCTCTGTAAAAAATCAATAAAATATATATATTTTTAAAAAGAACAAAGGTGTCCATAAGCAGACATGCTAAGTTCATAAGCACTGAGTTGTTTGGTCCTACTGCAATATACGTCTAACGCCTGATAAAAAAAACATATTTGCCAAACAGTTATTACCCGTAGATCTGAGTTAGAAGCTAAAAAATGAAGAACTTGAAGAGCAAGCGATGACTCTATAATTAATGAAGTATTCTACATACGCAGCTTAGGCAAAGGCGAGAACAAGTACTAATCAGATATAATAAATGCTTACCCATTTTCTTCTGTGACCTCAATGGATCTTCTGATAATGGGGTATGGATGGCTGGGAGCTGTTGGCAAGCACTTACAACCGGTATGATTGGCAACTTTAACAGGCACTAATTCAGGTACTGATGTCAAAGGCACTGATATTTCAAAGAGCTAAAGTAGAGAAAATAACCATAACACACATATATTTAAAAGAATAATTTCTACAGTTTGCATTTTTGCCTTTTTCCTTTATGGTAGTGACTTCAGCAAAGTTTTTTTTATCAAGAACAGAACTAGTAAGGATAAAGGCTAACATAATGGAAAGACTGTCGGGCTGGGAGTCAGCTGACTGGGGCCTTATCCAATTTTACCATGTATTTAAGCTTGATTAAATCTCCTAATTTTTCTGTGCCACTGGTTCCCTTGTAACATGGTACTGTTACTCCATGCTCCTGCTTTAAATTTGAGTGTAAATAGTAAAGATTAAATGAAATTATACCTATGAAGTTTCTTTTTTCTTTTTGTTTTTCCTATGAAGTTTCTTTGAGACCATGGTGAAGAGATTATTGTTAAAAAACAATTTACTGATCACTTCTCATACTGTCTCCATTGAAGGAATATAGTTTCCTGTTCTTTGACTTTGGACTTGGCCATGTGACTTGTTTTAGTCAACAGGATGGTAGCAGACATGACACAACCACAAACTTGAACTGTGCATACTTTGTAGGGCTTGTAGCCATGAGAAGAGCATGATTTCATCCCTTGCTGGTCCAAGGGATGAAAGACATAGGGAACAGACCTGGATTCAACCTGTAGCTTGGAGTCAAGCCCTATGGAGCCTACTCTAAACTAACTAGACCTCAGATACATGAGTGAGAATAAGTCTTTGTTGTTTAAAGCCCCTGAGTTGTAGGATGTTTATGCAGCATCACACAATAATAACTAACTGATACATGACCATCTTGCCCAACCACTGAAATATGGGTAACATGAGTATCATTCATTCTGTTTCTATATGCCATCCCTGTTGTAAGCATTTTTATATGAATTCATTTATTCCTTATTTCAACGACATAGGGTGGGTTTTTATCACCCTCCCCAACCCTCTGCAGGTGAAGAACTAGATGTACAGAGAAGTTTTACAACTTGCCTAAGGCCATATAACTATTGATTAGAAGAGTGGACATTTGAACCCAGACAATCTATTCTAGAGGCAGAGGTGATACTGTTAAGAATATACTTTATTACTTTTTTGAATGAAATTGCTGTGACCAGAAGAAGCAAGGGGGTATCTTAGGAAGTAGAATTTAGAGAAATGTAAATTACTTTGTTTCTAGAGTGGTTCTATGATATGCAGATGAATTTGAACTTGACTTTAACGCTCTGTCCATTCGATCACCAGTTGATGTAGTCTTTTCTACATAGAGAATTCATTTGTTCACTTTGTTTCTAATAGGTATTTCATGAAATAGTCCATAACGCTGGGATGAGAGGTAGTTAAAAAACACACAATTAAAATGTTCAAATATGCATAATTGGAAATAATAACTGCTGTACACTTACAGTTAAGTACATTCTGTAAAACTAATCATTTGTTGAGTACAACAGTCAAAATAAAGTACTCAACTATCTATTAAGTGAAAACAATCCATTAACGTTGTGTTTATCCTGATCTTTCAATATGTAATGGAATTCCATGAGTCTAAGTAACAGAGTGTTTTTAGAGTGTTTACTTTGCATAAATTTCATCTTCTTGTGAAATTTTTCAGCTGTGCTCTAGGGAATAATGTGGTCATGAACTAAAGGCTTTTACATTAATGCAAGCTTTGTTTTTTCTGACAGTTGGTGCTTAGCCATGCTTGTTATTTTTTGACCTGATTGTCAAATAGTAGAGGTCGGAATTTACAAGTTGTGAGATTCTCTAAAAGGACTTAGAAAATTAAACTCTACAGTTCAAGGGGTATTGTAGGGGGTAGGAGGAACAAAATTAAGGATAAGAACCTATTGCCAAGCAAATCAGCATTCCATTCCTTATATCTAATTAAGATAATTACCTACCATTGGCGCATATGTAATTTTATTGTACTACTATATACATATGCATACAGAATAAAGACTGTATAGGCAAATGTGATAATTAAATGAATATATGACCATGCACAAGGAATTTGCAAACTAGCGCCAAAAGAAATGTAGTTTGACTTACAGCTTTTTAATATGTTTTCCTAAATTTGTTATTACTTCTCTCCTATGCAACAACTATATTTTGCAACAATATGGTAGCAATAAAAAGAAAAACTTGTCTACTGAGCAAAAAAAAGGATTTTATGAGATGGAAAGGGAAGACTTATTTCTTTCATGGAGACTAAAGAATTATTTTCAAATGTCTTTTGTGCTAGATATTTTCAATTTGCCTCTTCAGAGATGGTATCCTCTCTCTTTTCTTCCCCACTGGGCTCTGTGTCCCAGGACACTGACATCTATGGATGACATCTATAGGTCTTCTTGCCTCCCATACCCCCTACCCCCCACTCTTTGCCAGGCTAAGGGTTGACTGTGGCCGCCATTCCTCCAGCCAGTCCTGCAGCCCTCTTCCTTACTTTCTCTCTGAGTCCCATAACTACTCTTCAGTGAGGTAGGGGGGGGGTAGTGGGGGGATAAGCACACACATGTAATACCTTAATAAAGAAATTTTTAAAAAGAAAAAACAACAAAAAATAAATTAAAAAAATAAAAAGGTCCCCTTTTGCTAGCTCTGGGTACTGTACCAGCCCAACCCATTAAACTCTTCTCAGTCACTCCATTTGAACAACACAGAGCCTAACTAATCAACAAGGCAGTGCAGCTGTCTTCATTTCTTTTAGTGTCTATTTTAGCAACTTCCATATGATTATAGCATCAGAGAGGCAATGACTGATAAAAATTCAGGCTCTGGAGTCTCACAGACCTAAATTTGAAGCCCAGCTCTGCCATAAGTTATTTCTCTGGGCCTAAGTTTTCTCATCTATAAAGAAGGATAAAAAGGTACCCTTTTAGCTTGTCTCACAGATTAAATGAGACAATACACACAAAGCATTTAGCACAGTTGGCAAAAAGCTCAGTTGCAGCTGTCAACACTATCGTCATTGGGACTTGGCAGAGGACATGCTAGCTGGTGTCCTCATACCTGTTTGGAAACATACGAAGTGCTGGTGTTCATGCAGACGACGCTCTCTTCATTGCAGCAGCCGCCACACCGGAAAACGTTCACACAGGGAGGTTTGAAGAACCTGTTGGTGCTACGCCCCAGCTCACTGGCGACCTCCACGCACGTCTCTCTAGGGCTGCACTGGGTTCTTTGCCATTCCTCATCTATAACTGCAGAGAGGAAGCTCATTGGGGCCAGCAGAAGCAACGGTCCTGACATGCCAGTGTGAGCCAGGGTTATGCTGGACACAGTCATAGCACTTATTTTCCTAGTTATTTATTGTTGGTCCTTTAACCAAAGATTGTTTACAGAAAAATTAGTCAACATCTGTTCCTTCACACTTATACAATACTTTTCTAGAATATAATTTTATTTTTCTTCAGTGAAGAACACCATATACAGGATATAACCACATTGGTACATCTGGAGAGGCTAGTCAATTAAGAAGTAAATGGAAGTGTGTAAAGAAATAACATGTTATTTATTAAGCAATTTATGTGACACAGCTGAATAGCATTTCTTCTACTTGAAGCCAAGAGTGCACAGGTTTCAGCACCATTGAGGAATACATTTTTTGTGGGTTGCTTAAACTAAGTCCTGCCAACAACCACTAAGTGAACTTGAAAACACATCCTGCCCCAGCTGAACCTGGAGATGCCACCTGTGGCCCATGCTGACACCTTAACTGCAACCTTTGGAGGGGCCCAGGAGGGACACCCATTTAGGCCATGTGTGCATTTATGACTCACAGAAACTGTGAGATTAAAAAAATGTTGTTTTAAGCAGCTAAGTTTTTGGTTAAGTGTTATGCAGCAATAGATAAATCCTTCTCCATTTTCACCCCATCTTCAAAAGTTTCTATTGGTCTCTCCCCGGAATATTCTAAATTCCCATATATGTGAACATGTTTCCACTAGAAGGCACAGAGGAACATCTGCTTAACAAACACAAACATGATATTATTGTTGGAAATCTGATTGCAGTCTATAAATTATTCCCTTAAAACATGTTTCCATATTTTTCCCCTCTTAATCTCAATTTTGCTCATACATTGCTTCTTCAATCACTGAAAGTCACAAAATACAAGATGTTTGGCCAGCTGAGAAACATTACATACACTAGACAATTTGCCTAAACTCTTGTTTTAATAATAAAATATTTTATCTTAAGAAATCTTTTTAAATGTATGATTTTGAATATTTATATAAAGAGCCTGAAGTCTATAAATATGAGATAAATTATGCAATTAGGTGTTAATATGGGTATCTCGCTACCATTAATCATGAATCCTAGAAAAAAACACACATATGTACTACTCTTTGTAATATTTTAAGCAATAAAACAAAATAAAAAAAACAAGCGATTAAATTATGAAGATATTACTGTCTAAAATTCTACTTAAATACTGTTTTCCATTTGCTTTTTTATAATACTAAGTTTTGAGAGTTGGAGCAGTAAGATTTTAATCAAAATTGTGTGGAACTATGACCAATGTCACTGAGTAAAGGCTGCATAACTCTACTATACCGCCAGTATGTCTGTTCTGCCTCCAAGATTACCCTGAAATCCATGAGGGAAAGTTGATAACAAATTATAAGAGATGTACCACACCCATTTGATTATTTTGATTATTTACTGCTTCTAACTTAGTCAAAATTTCAGATGAGTCCCCCATATAATGAAATATTTTTGAGTTTTTAAAAATATTTTTACACTTTTTATGGTTTCCTCCTTAGGAAATGTCAATGTCACTGACTTTAAAATCACCTAATTTTGGTTTTATGGTAATGCTTGTCTAACTCCGTCTTCACAGAGTATCTCTACCTCCCCTCAGGTCTTTACACAGGTAATCTGGTTAAGGTCTTAGATCTCGGGTGAGGTCTGACCTCTTTGCTTTCATAAAATCCAGGCTAATTTAGCACAAAGAAGTGAACTAGAGCTTCAGACCTCTGGCTAAAGTGGGTCCTAGGCCATGGTCCCAATGATCTCAACTCATTTTGACACACAGTCATACAAAAACACAAAGAATCCTCTTCACACTCAGCCAAGGGATTTATCCCTGCCTATATAAAGCCTCCCACAGCCAACAACAGTGGCCTGTGCAACCTTGTCATCTTTCTACAAGTGGGGAAAAATAAAGATAACTCTAGAAAGAAAGAAAAGAATGATTTTGGCTTAGGGATCAAATTGAATTATTTGATAAATACAATCTATTAGCAAGCAATCATATCTTAATTCTAAAATGCTAGATCCTGGGGTGGGGCAGGAACCGGGTAGAGATGGGCAATGGGGGAAAAAGAAGTGGACATCTGTAATATTCTCAACAATAAAGATAAAAATAAAAATAATAAAATGCTAGGTCAACACTGCCACAGTGGCTTCTTGCATTATGTTTACATGTCATAAAAAAAGTTAAATGCCTAATTGGAAGGCACATAATTTTATTTGCATGTATTTTATTCATTACTAGAGGCCAAGTGCAAAAAAATTTGTGCAGTTGGGGAAGTGCCTCAGCCCAGGCTGTGCCCTCTCCTGGTCTGGGAACCCTGCTGGCTTAGGCCCACTCCCCGGGAGGTCAGGCCTAAGCTGGCGGTCAGACATCCCTCTGGCAGCCCAGGAGCCCTCGGGGGATGTCCACTTGCCAGTGGGGAGCAGGCCTAAGCTGCAGTTGGACGTCCTCAGCACTGCTGAGGAGGCAGGAGAGGCTCCCACCACCACCGCTGTACTGGCAGCTGGCAGCCTGGTTTGTGGCTGAGCAGAGCTCCCCCTGAGAGAGTGCACTGACCACCAGGGGCAGCTCCTGCATTGAGCGTCTGCCCTCTGGTGGTCAGTGTGTGTCATAGCGACCAGTCATTCCCAGTGGTTCTCCTGTTAGGGTTAATTTGCATACTATCCTTCTATTATATAGGAGGATAGAGGCCTGGTGCATGGGTGGGGGCTGGTTGATTTGCCCTGATGGGTGTCCCAGATCAGGGTGGGGGTCCCCCTGGGGTGCCTGGCCAGCCTGAGTGAGTGTTTGATGGATGTTTGCAGGCTGGCCACAGGCTTTCAGGGAGGGGAGGTCCTGCTGCGGTGCCTGGCCAGTCTGGGTGAGGGGCTGATGGCTATTTGCAGTGAGGCTGGCTGGAAGCAGGTATCTGGGGTTTATTTATCTTCTATAATTGAAACTCTGTTGCCTGAGCGGAGGCCACAGCTGGCCAAGGCAGGTGGGAACCTTAGCTTCCTCCATCACCGGGGCAAGCCTCCTACTTGTTCCAGCTCTGTGGCTGCCGGCCGCCATCTTGGCTGGGTTAATTTGCATATAGTCACTCTGATTGGCTGGTGGGTGTGGTTTAGGTGTAGCAGAGTGATGCCAATTTGCATATTACTCTTTTATTGGATTAGATGGCACAGTACATATAGACAATGGTTTTCTTATAAAAGACCACCATACCTTACTATTCCCTTTATTTCCAATTATGTTCTTTTATAGTTTGGAGTTTAGATTATTTCATCTAGAGAGAATCAATTATTCTGCTACTAATAGCAGCATACGTTATTACAACTTAGCTTCCAACTTTTACTTTTCATTTTTTACTTTAAAAAAACCACAGAATGTCAAAGAAATAAAAAAGCTATATCTAAACTATTAGTTTCTATCCATGTATGTAGAGCAATAGAATGTTGTTTTATTAATTAATGCCAAGGTTGTTTTATTTTTTAAGTAAACACAATGATTTTTTAAAAATTAAAAACCATTGCCCTGACCAGTTTGGCTCAGTGGATAGAGCGTCGGCCTATGGACTCAAGGGTCCCAGGTTCGATTCTGTTCAAGGGCATGTAATTAGGTTGCGGGCACATCCCCAATAGGGGGTGTGTAGGAGGCAGCTGATGGATGTTTCTCTCTCATCGATGTTTCTAACTCTCTATCCCTCTCTCTTTCTCTCTGTAAAAAATCAATAAAATATATATTTTTAAAAAATCTTTCTGGGGTGTTTTCCCCTCACATCTTTGAGTTAAATATACTCCTGTATTTTGAAGTATTCTTTTGCGTTGATTTTTTAAATCTCAAAATCGCACTCAATATATTTCTCTGCAGAGTGAATATAGGAAAACAAGAGTAGATGTAGGAAAGTAGGATTCTCTGTTAACACCAAAGCTATGAAATCAGACCCCCTGTTCCTCTCCCTAACACATACTGCCTTGCTCAGATTTTAGGCAGGGTTGGTGCATTTGTTACTATCAGTGAGAGAGCAAGAATTGGCCTACACACACACACACACACACACACACACACACCTACCTTTTAATGTTTCAATGTCATAGAAAGTTGCCGCAAACCTGGTGGACCGATGGGATGCTGAGCGAGTGTCTGGGGTGGTAAAACTTTTCAGCTTCAGTCGACATCTCCACAGCTTCCAGTCCTCGAAGTGTGTGATTTGCAGCAGCTCCTCCAAGCCAGAAGCCGCCCTAATCTGCTGTTCAGATTGTTCTAACATGGAGCGCTTGGAAAAACAATAAGAATGGTGGTACAAAACCAGGTTATTACAGTTTGAGTTTGATAACCTTCATTGCTAATACTGAAAAATGTAGATAGAGCTGAGAAGGAATCAGATGATTCCAATGTGCAACAGTACCTAGGGAAAACAAACTAATATTTTTTTATTCACATTCTGCTCACTTATGATTGAATCAAAGGGATTACTTATTTCCTCCTGAGTACTCAGAACATTTAAAAACAATGGTGGGCTTCAAAATATATCTACATCTTAACCCCAGAACATGTAAATGTGACTTTATTTGGGACAAAGAATTTTGCAGATGTCATGAAGTTCAAGATCTTAAGATGAGATCCTTCTGAATTATGCACGTGGACCCTAAGTACAAAGACAAATAGCCACAAGCTAGGGATGGCCTGTAGCCAGCAGAAGCTGAAAGAGGCAAAGAAAGATTCTCTCTAAGAGCCTTTGGTGGGAGCAGAGCCCCTGCCTGTACCTTGGTTTCAGAATTCTGAATTCCAGAACTGAAAGCGAATACATTTCTGTTGTTTTAAACCACCAAGTTGGTGGTCATTTGGTACAGCAGCCACGGGTACTTAATATATAGTTTTAAATTGCACTATTTTGTGACGGGAGCCAGTGACAATTGTTTTCATTCTATTAATTGTTTGAGAAATTGACCCATAAAGTCTTGGGGAACCTGCCTAAAGTCACACTAGGAAAAAAGATTTTTAAGATTCTAATAACCTGAAATTTCTGCCTTCTAATCCTCTGAGCCTTTTTTTTCTTTTTAAATCTGTTGACTATTTCAAAGACATGGGTGTGTGTTTTTCTCATAAAATACACTTCTTCAGTTTATGCTGAAAATTGCCTTTCCACACAGTTGCACAAAGTGTACTGACTGATACGATGCCTGGATTTGTAAGTAAAAATGATTTGGCCAGCCTGGAAAGTGTGGATCAGTGGTTGAGCATCATCCCATGAACCAGGAGGTCACAGTTCTATTCTGGGTCAGGGCACATGCCTGGGTTGTGGGCTTGATCCCCAGTAGGGGCCATGCAGGAGGCAGCTGATTAATGATGTTCTCTCTCATTGATGTTTCTATGTCTCTATCCCTCTCCCTTTCTCTCTCTAAAATCAATAAAAACATTTTTAAATTAAAAACATGACTTGGCCAACAAAAGATTTTCAGTATGCAGCCTATCTGTTCAAAATTAGGGGCATGGTTATATAAATAATGATACATGTATACAATGAAATAGTATGTGAGCATCAAAACCAGAGACGTAGGTGTGTATTGGGAAGAATGAATCTGCATTCAACAGTGTTTGGGGAGATTTTTTTTTTTAGATATAGATGATGGGCACTGAGCTGTCTGAAAGTGGGTGCTCAGAAGAGCAAGTATGGTCATGTATGATTCAGTTATATCTCTTTAAAAATTATTTGTGTGTATAATGTGCATCAAATATATAAACAATTAGCCATTGCTAATTAATCATACATAATTTCAAACATATATAATATCTGGAGGAATATACATGAAAACATATACAATAGTTAATTCTCTAGACTAGGAATTATCAAAATATACCCCCATGGCCTAATTCAGCCTGTTGCCCTCCTGTTTTTACAAATAAAGTTTTACAGAAATACAGCCATGTCCAGTCTATGGCTGCTTTCATTCTACAACGCAAAGTTGAGAAGATGAGACAGAGACCTTCATAATAGTTTAAATCTGAGGCCGCCCACTTTTTTAAAAATTTCAGTTCTGTTCTCGATCATTATACTTTTCATTATTTCATTATATTACATTGTCTTTATTCTCTTTTTTGAAATACTTATTAGAAATACACTGGAGCCTTTTAATGATCTTACATATCTCTTAAATATCTTTTTCAGATTTATCCATTTTTTCTCCGTCTCATTTTTGTGTGTTATGGATAAATTAAATTCATTTCTTCAATCACCAATTTTTCAATTGTGTGATCTACAATTTATTTTGTTAAGCTTTTCATTTCAACCATCATATTTCTAATTTCAAATATTTCTATTTCATTCTCTTTCCTATCTGTTGTTTCATTTCTGTATGTTTTGCCTAACTTGTAATTTTATGAATATTTATCTCTTTAAGGGTCCTAATTATACTTATTTTAAGCATTTCTTCTAATTGTTTTATAGTTTTACTTCACATATGAAGAAACCTCCTGTTCTAGATGAAAAAGATGACCAGCTAAGCAAAGCTTCTCACTGGACATCTTGCAGAGTGTGGCTCTGAGACTATGCTCTCAAGCCTTTACAAACTGTTGATGTTATTTTGTCAAACTGTGTTGGCAATATTTCTTCAGGAAGTTTGTTCATAAGGGGGTGAGGTGAATAGAATTTGTATATTTGGAAAACCCAAAAGCTTCCCTGGGAGCAATGGAGGGAACACATTTCACACAACTTTCCCTAGATTTGCTTAGGGATTTACAAGTGTAGCCTGGGGACGGGTGGGGGGGGGGGCACAGTTCTTTGTAGTGGGTTTAGGGAGGCAGATCAGGTTGCAGTACAAATAGTTCCTGTTCCCTCCAACTCTTGGCAACTTCAATTTCACTGGAAGAGCATTTTGCATTACACCTTTAACTTGGTGTTTAAGGCTTAGCCAAAACTGCAAATGTTCCCCTGGTTTGGGGTCCAAGTTGCACCACCAGGCTCCCAGCTATTCTCCAGGGGTATCTCCCACTGCTGCCCCTCTATTCCCATTTCTCACTCTTCCACCTGTCAAAAAATCTGTTCAGGCCATGTTCAACTTGTGAGTCCAAATTGAAGTTTTATGACTTCGCCTCCTTCAAGTCCCAAGTGGAAATAACATCTCCCAAAAGGAAGTTTTGCCCAATACAATAAACCCCTCTGTCCTCTGGATAGACAGCTGATTGAAGAGGTGAGAACATGGATTCAAAGTATTCAAAACTGGCTTTGAATGCTATAGCACTCTGGAAAACATGTTGTCAGTTTCTGGTAAAGTTCAACATACACTCACCATATGAACCATAAGTCCCATTCCTAGGCATTTACCCTTGATAAATGAGTACTTACGTTCACAGAAAAACCTTTACATGAATGTTTATAGTTTGGCTTTCTTCGCAATAACCAAAATAAAACTAGAAATAACCCATATGTCATTCAGTGGGTGAATGGTTAAGCAAACTGTGCTACATCCATCCCACATAATACCACTCAGCAATTTAAAAAAATGGGCTGTGATACACATAGAAACTTGGATGTTTCTCAAAGGCATTGGGAGTGAAAGAAACCGATCTCAAAAGGTTACATACTGTACGATTCCATTTATGACAATCTCAAAAAAAAACAAAATGATAGTGATGGAGAAGAGATCAGAGGTTGCTAGAGATTGGGGGAGGGTGTGACTATAAAAGGATACCATAAATGAAAATTTTCCTGTATCTTAATTGTTGTGGTGATTACACAAATCTATACATATGTTAAATTTCATAGAACTGCACATCAAAATGGAATAATGTTCATTTTACTATATAGTAACAAAAAAATTAAGCTGGCTTTGAATTCAGGCACTGCTACTTTTTAGGTATTTGACTGAGGGTCAATTTTTGAACTTCCTTAAGCCTTGGTTTCCCCATTTAGAAATGGTAATGCTAACAATATTTCATAGAACTGATATGGAGATTATACTAGGTCATTTGTGGGAAGTGATCAGGTATAGAGAAGGCATCAGTGAAGTTCATTTCCTTTCTTTCCTTTCTCAGGAGTAAGGCATATGATCCTTTGCTGGGGTTGTATGCACCAGGCCTCTAGTTTTCAGATAAAAGGTCAGTTTTAAAGTATCTGCTCAGACTTTATATATATATCTTTATAGATAGATGAAGAAAAAGTGACCCACTTCTTAAACCTTTGTCTTTTATTATGGTCTGGCCTTACCCACAATAGATAGTGCCTAACAGTAGGGGGCATACCAACTGTGGGACTTGTTAATAATCACTGCTCTGGCTATACCTGTTTTGAATGCTCAGCTGGGACCAGCAGAAGGCCTGGTCCTTCTCTGAAATGCAGAAACCTGGCCATTTGGTAGGGGATAGGCAGTGGGGAGCCTCATGGTACCAGCAGCTCTTTTACTTAAGCAGTTCTATATTTCAATGCATATATATGAGAAATCCAGGTTTAATTAAACTTAGACTAAAGAAAGGAACTATGTGTGTGTGTGTGTGTGTGTGTGTGTGTGTGTACTCACGTGCACTTCTGTGAAAGTGTCTACATGGCTGTCTGGGTATTTTAAGGGGATTCTAAAAGGTTAAGATGTCTGAGATCTTCAAAGCCTCCAATTTGATGACTATTGCTGGTGGTTTTCTCCCCAGCCGCATTGTTTAGCATCTTAGGAGATGTCTATGCCCCCCTATACTTTTAAATCAGGGCTCTACTCAAATGTCTCTGCTCCCATTCGATGCATCTATGCTTAGGAAATGTGGGGGCACATGAGTGTGGGATGGGTTTGAGTGGCAAAGCTCT
Organism: Murina feae; assembly: GCA_004026665.1. NCBI lineage: Eukaryota > Metazoa > Chordata > Mammalia > Chiroptera > Vespertilionidae > Murina > Murina feae. Next base: position 27,428 of record PVJC01015380.1, read on the forward strand.
AAAAGAATGCTCTGCATAACCCCGTGAGTATATGTATTTATGAGTTAGAGTCTTTATCATTGATCTCAAAGATCAAGGCCCAATGTCTAAAGAAACAATCCATAGCCTTTATGGTAATTAGGTTATTACAGACAATTTCACTGCCTCTCCTGGTCCCTCCACTATGGAAGGAGTCTATTTCTCAGCCCAATGACTTTGGGACATGTGACCTGCATTGACCAATAGGATACATGATACAAGCAAAGGACTGAAATGTACTTATGACTGCATAGTTCTTCTAAATTTCCATGATACCACAAGCACCTGCTCCTCCTAGTCCACTGATCCAAGGAGGAGGAAAGACATGTGGGGCAGACTCACACACAACCCATGGCTTGAGTCTTGACTCCCAGCCAACCCACAGAAATATAAGTGAGAATAGATTTTTGACATTTGAAGCCACTGAAATTTAGACTGATTTGTCACACAGCATTATTGTGGCCATAATTAACTGCTACAGTCCTGTTTAAACCTAACTTCTAACATAATCCATTGAGTGGGCAGAGAATTTGTATACAGAATTTCATTGTCTTTTTTACAAGGCAGCTATGCTGTGCTGCTGGAAGCCCAGTATACCCCCTTTCACCTTTCTTCCTAAAGATGCAGTGGCTCCATGTGAACACCCACTGCTCTCCTTCTCCTCCCCACCAATATCCTCTGCATTCTCTAAAATACTCAATGATCCTGAGTCTTGCTGTGACAGTGTAGTTATGAACCAAGCACACCATTACAAAGGCTGCTTTTACTTTATCATCCCACTCTGTTCCTTTTGGGGAGTCTCACATTTAGGATGAACTCAGGGTATTCATTCAACCAGAATTACACTTTTCCTAACTCTCTCCAAAATAAAACAGTAGGCAACAACAAAATATTTGCCATAGCAATATTCAACACATATAATTTTTCTCTCTCCAGAAACTATTTTTGCCAAACCTAGATTTCAGGAAAACAGTACTTTTCTCCACATGAGTGTTACAGTTATTTAAGTAACAATGAATAACAAAAGGAGACTCATTATAAAGAGTTACAGTGTTAATTAAAATTTTTAGTATTAAAATGAGCCTTTCCACAGGTCAAATTGAACTTTTTGGCTGTTGGTAATATGCAAATAACTAAGACCTCTTTAGTTTATAAAAAAAATCACTTCCACTCATATGCCTGGCACATGGAAGACATTCCACAAATGTTTACTGAACTGAATACAGCTTTCCTTTTTCAGAGAGAAGGAGCCCCCTGAGCAGCAGAAATAATCCTGAGTGTCTTCCTTCAGTGATTCTCAGTGTCCAACCATGGCCGTTTCCCATCTCAAAGGTACGATGAGAAACATTTAGAAGCAACTCAAGTTGTGTGTGTTAGTCATTAATACTGTTCACCAAATCTTTAAAGCTTTCTACCATCTGAGCACATGGAAGGATTGCACTTCTGGGCCCCTTGTGGTTGATGGGGTGGTGCGTTAGGGCTTGTGAACAAAAGTGATGTCTGTCACTCCAGGCCAGAGCATTTAACTGTCAGGGCAAGACTCTCCAGGGTGTCCTTTCCTCCATCATGGTGATTAATGACATTCAAGAAGTGGATGCTAGCCTCTTTCATCCTGACGTAGAGTTGGCCCTGGATGAACTAGGATGGTCATGTGGTATGAGCAATAAATCCCTATTGTTTGTAAACCCTAAAGATTTAGAGTTGTTATTTCAGCATGTTCTGGCCTAGCCTGACTAATTACATTTCTGACCAGAGTACTTTGCCATAATTTACCACATCTTCACAAACCCAGCTGGTGTAAAATGAAAACATAGACAGCACTTCTTAAGGATCTCAAAGATGAGGGAGATCATCAAGCTGTTCAAGCTTTAATTAGATCTGTTGTGTAGCCAGAGTCTTCTTTGCCCATCTCTTGTTCTGTGACCACCAAGCTGGAATAATTGGCTGAGGTGACTTCCTTCTATAACTGGCTCCTAGAAGTGAACACCTTACAGAATAGCTTACAGCTGGAAGGACACTGAAGGGTTCTTTGACACCCCCGCCCAAATATTCTCTAATCCTCACAGGAAAATATCCCAGGGTGAGTATTCTACCTTCTAAAAATCCTTTAGGGTTTTAAATAATGAAATCAGACAAACCATAATAAGAGTTGATGTTGGAGAATGTTTAATGTAAGTAGTTCATAAATTGGGTATGTCAAAATTGTAGAAGCTTAGTCCATCAGTCAACAAATATCTTGGTATCCACTCTATTACAGGCTTTGTACTAGGTGAGTGGGACACTATAGTAAAGAAGACTACAACAAGTCCCTGCTCTCAAAAAACTTTTATTCTAATGGAGGATAACAAAGCAATAAGCTTAGACACAAGCAAACAAAAATGAGGACAAATAGTGTAATGATATAGATCAGGATTGATGAACTGTGACCTGTGGGTCAAATCTAGCCTGTGGCCTATCAACTAAGAATTACTTTTGACATTTTTTTTTGTTAATCCTCACCCAAGGATGTTTTCCCAATGAATTTTAGAGAGAGTGGAAGGGAGGGGGAGAGTCAGAAACATCAATGTGAAAGAGACACATTGATTGGTTGCCTTCCGCATGCGCCCGATCAGGGATGGAGATTGAGTCTGCAACCAAGGTATGTGCCCTTGACTGGAATTGAACTGGGACCCTTCAGTCCATGGGCTGGTGCTCTATCCACTGAGCCAAAACAGCTAGGGCTATTTTTGACATTTTAAAATGGTTGTAACAAATGAAAAGAAGAATATTTCCTGATACATGGAAATGATATACAATTCAAATGTCAGTGGCTATAAAACTTTACAGGACTACAGCCATAACCTACATGATCTGCCCTGGCTACTTCTTCAAATTCAATGACTACAGTGCTGGCCTCCACTCTCCTTATTCCAGTCATATTGGCCCCTGGCTAATACCCAAACACTTGAGTCACCTCCCTGCCCTCACCATGGCCATTACACTGTGGTAGGCTCTGCCTCCCTTACTTCATTCAGGAGTTTGCACAAATGAAACTGAATCAGAGAAGTCATTCCCACCCATTACTCTGTTTCTGCTCTCCCTGCTTAATTTTCTTCAAGGCACTAACACCCCGAGTTGTTATAAATTCATATATTGTCTGCCTCTAACCACCACACTTGGAATATAAGTTCCATTACATTTGAATTATCTTATTTTTATTTATTAAAAAGCTAAAAAAAATAGACACAAATAGATCTCACATCTAGATGGTTAATCTGGTTATATTATTGAATTAAAAAGGCATTGGGCTAACATTTCTAGAAGAAAATGTGTTCTGCTTAGATTGAGAAACTTAGCAGCTAAATAGTATTTACAGATTTGAGTTGAGATTTTCAAACATATTTATCTCAGTTCACAAAATTCATGCACTGCTTACCCCAAACAGCTCTCTTGAGTACAAGTGGTATGGCTAATGAAATTAGGATGCCATGTACTCAAATGGCATTAAGCACAATTGTCCAAGGTATTAGCAGTTGTTTACATGGTTATTACAGAAAAAAAGTATTCACAGATTCATGTAACTATAGGAGAGGCAACTGTATTCTAAGCTGGAAAAAAACAAAAAACAAAAAAACAAACAAGAGAATGTTTAAGACCAGAAAGTAAGGACTACGGGGGAATATGGGGAAAGGGTAATCTGGGGATAGAAATGGCATTGCCATCCATTCTGGAAAAGAGGTGGTTAGAAGAGGTGGTTAGTAGGGGACCTACTACTGAAGAGGACCCTGAAAATGTTGTATAATGAATAATACATATTCATCTCAAAAAGCAAAAAATAAAGCAATATCCCAGTGTCCAAACCACTACTATCCTGAATATGCTTTCATACTAAACTTTGATTTAAACAAGAGGAACATTAACACTAAGAAACATATTTATTTCTTTTTAGATTTTCTCTTAAGAAAAAGTTGGAAGGGGAAGGACAAGTATTATAAACAACACTAGAGGCCCAGTGCACAAAGTTCATGCTGCCGGTCCCAGCCCCTTTGTTCCATGTCACCCCTCGGTGGTCAGCACACATCATAGCGAGTGATCGAACACCCAGTCTCTGGTCTAACTCTTGGGGGGACACCTTGCATATTAGCCTTTTATATATATAGATGATAAACCTCCTTATCCTTCCCTTACCACTTGGTCACATGTATACCAAAACTTTTGTTTAACTACAGGTAATCTTTACTTAACATCAGACATATTTAATTTAGCTGAGGACTGGGTGAATATAAGCTGAATATATGTAGCTTTACTTTTTAAAGGAAATTCTAATATATATGAAGAAAATCATTAATAATATTATTAAGCATATAATGCTGCATTTTCCATGTAGAAGGACATGTTTTTTATCACATGCAAATTCAACTGCTTTCCTCTGTTGCCCCATTAAATGAGTTTCTGTGGTAGCAGTAAATTTAAAACTTTTAAAACCTCATCAATTACAACAAATCAGTCTCTTTCTGTCCCATCAAATACATTGATGTTTTCAAAGTAGAATGGGGACATTTTAAAACTCCATGCAATAATACTGGGGTGGGCCTGGGGAGGTAAAAGTGCAACTCCATTAACTCAGCACATCTAAACCTGAGTCTATGCATGTAAGAAAAAGCTGAACAGTCTGAAAAGTCTTACTTGCTTCAAACTTTTCTCTCTCCTGTTAAATAGGTTCAAAATTGGATTCCTTTCCACCTGGCATTGAAATCCAACATGGAGGCTGGTGGCAATGAAGGGGAGCTAAATAACGGTGATCTCTCCTATGTGCATTTGGAATCTGGAGATTTAGAAAAGGGTAAACTGCTGGACAAGGTGTCTCTCTACCCCTAGCACAGAGTTCACCCTTTAAAGATATACTGCATGTCTGTTTCTGTACTGCATGCTTATCTGTGCTTTATACATAACAAGAATAAGACTTTTCAGCCCCAAGGACCAATGTCCCCTGTTGGGGGCACATTCACCCCTGGTGAAAATGCATGTCTCAACAACAGCTACAGAAACTCAAGGCTACATTTGATTAACTGCTCTCAGCCTGAAATTCCTAAATCAATAATGATTTAGCACTGCTTCACTTAAAACAATTATATCAGAATCATTTTCAAAATAAAAAGCAAAAAAATATGTTCTATGAAATACATAAAACATATTAGTAACATCCCATTTTATTTATTTTTTGCATTGCTCTCAGTCTATTGGGCCCTATGCTTGCTTGTAGAATCACAGATTCAATTACTATTGAATTTTACATTTCAAAGAGCAAAAAACTAAAGTAACTTCCAAGAAAATATTTTTCTAGATGGTGGCAATGAGTAATTTGGAAAACCAGATAGAAAACTTCTATGACAAACACATATGTTTCCATTGACAGAAGTAATGGACTAAATTAACTAATATTTGGTGCTCACAAACAACCTGAAAATAAATGGCCACAAAGTTATGTGTCACAAAAATAAGTCAGTGCTTCATTAAAAAATCAAATCACTATACCATCCACATAAAAAATCGAGGGGAAATTTGCCTATTTGAAAAGATTCCGGAATATTTGTTCATATTCTTTTACATCCCCAAAACACCCCTCAGGATTTTCAAACATGCATAGCAACAAGAGTCATAGGATGCCTAAGAAATGGAACACTCATTAACAAATGGAGGATGCAAAAAAGAAAAGTCTTCCATGTGAGCCAATAAAAAAATCTACATCATATTAAAAATAAGCTCACCTACCTTCATTGATCCATGTTCATCACTGGAGTCTTGCACCAATTGCAGATAAAACATCATGAAAATATTCACCACTGCCCACTGTCTGTACATTTTGAACACTTTAATAGCCACTGATTACCAAGTAGTTGACAATAGATAGCTAGAGAAAACTGTTTCAAAAGGCATTCTCCAGAAGGAAAGTTCGAAACCCCAAGATTTCACATGGAAAAACAATCAGTTGTGATAAAAATCCAATGAAATGATTTCAATTAGTCAAGGTACGTTTTTTGCACAATCTTATGCAGACAGAGAATGAAAAAAATTTTGTAAATGTTCTCATGCTCCAAGAATAATCAGGAGGTGGACATGTTTTCCCTTGCAATGAGAAAGCACATTAAATCCATTTCATGCCCAGCAATGTTTTTTAAAAAAAATCTCTCAATCCTACACCCCAGGTTCTAGCTGCTTTGTAAAGAGGTGGTGTGGCCACCAGTGTTTGCAGCTACAGAAAAGCTGGAACCCAATTCTGGATTCCAACTCTTTTCACAACCCTCATGGAAGCATGTGTCTTAAATCTGACGCAGATTTTGGCAGAATATGCAGGGAAGTCTTGGCTGTAGTCCTGTCACATCCCTACCAATAGCAAGGATGTTTTAAAAACTGACTCAAATGCTTAGGACTGCTGTTATTTTAACGCAGATAACCTGTAACGTGAAACCTCTGCACATAGGCATGACACTGTCTTGAAAATTGCAGTGCTCAGTAAGGGACCTCAGATGCTCATGAGGCATCAACTACAAGTGACACACAGAAGCAATCAATTATGCTTTAAAATCTCAGACATTCACAAAAATAACAAAACGTCCATACACACATGAAAAGCAAACACACATAAAATGAAGAATACTGATTTTCAAAGAAGCGACAGTTAGGTTTATTTGTATGTGCCAGGAAATACCTCACGTACATTGCTATAAAAACCATGCTGTCACTTTGGTGTGGGATTCTTCAGATGCACTGGCTAAGTCAGCTTTGGAGATTTAATGCATTGACTGAATGGATGCCACAAATGGCAAAATTTCAGAAAGCATCAAGACCTGCTCTGGTGCTTGCTTTCCACTAGTTTCCAATCTTGGACTTCCAGGTTTTGGCTCTTTCAAACCCATTTTTGGCATTTCTGAAATCAAGAATGGCCTGAGAAATCTCTTCATTGGTGTTCATCACGAACGGACCTAAGGCAGAAAGAGACATTCAGAGATCTCTGGGTGACGATAACATGTTCTTTTACCATTAGAAATGGTTAACTTGAAACAACTCCAGGCATAGCTGAACAGTAAAAGGTTATTTTCACAGCGTGCAGTCTCCGAGGATGGTAGCACACGTTTCTTGACTAGGACTGTGTTTGATTATAAAGACTGAACTTGAGATAAACAAAGGCAATTACATCTCATTCATCCATTGCAAAGTTGTCATCAACAATTGCAGTCCCTCTATTCAAAATATTCTTAGGTTTGGTTCTATTACAGTCGTTTTGTAGTTGTTAGGCTTTTTTTCTTCCTTATTTTTGGAGATATAATTGACATGCAACATTATATTAGTTTCAGGTGTAAACATAATGATTTTATATTAGTACTAGAGGCCTGGTGCACAAAAATTTGTGCACTCAGGGGGGAGTCCCTTAGCCCAGCCTGTGCCCTCTCACAGTCTGGGAACCCTCAGGGAATGTCCACCTGCTGGCTTAGGCCCATTCCGCAGGCGATAAGGCCTAAGCTGGCAGTCAGACATCCCTCTGGCAGCCCAGGAGCCGTCAGGGGATGTCCACTTGCCAGCAGGGAGCAGGCCTAAGATGCAGTCAGACATCCTTAGCACTGCTGAAGAGGCAGGAGAGGCTCCCACAACCACCACTGTACTGGTAGCCGTCAGCCAGGCTTGTGACTCAGCAGACCCCCCCCCCCCCC